>VWYH01007843.1:608867-776814 GCA_013399365.1 Pampusana beccarii
TTGTACATGCTTTCAAACCAATCTTTATATGCATCCTTGCTTTACACAAACCCCCCTGAGTTCGAATGTCTTTTAATCCACTTCCATCTACTTTTTGTTTCACAAGTAGTTACACTGGAGTTATAGCTATATGCTTCACTCTATGATCTTCTAAGTGAAAGCCTGCCTGGAAGTCAGTAGGAAGCACGTCAAGATTATACTAGACAGATAAGGAAGCTGCTAGGTGCCTGGATAGTTTTGAAAATCTCTCTAATCTCCTGTCTATCTATCTATCTATCTATCTATCTATCTATCTATCTATCTAATCTATCTATCTGTCTATGTATCTCTTTTGGCTCCTAAATTCCTTGGAAAATGTGACCAGTAAGTATCTTGATTGGCTTTGGGCAAATTACTCAATCTTTGTATTGGATCAGATTTTAAAAGATATTAAGGTACGGAAGGGCAGCATATAGTAGGAAAATCTAATCTTAAGAAACTGGAGAGGGTCCAATATAGGGCTACTGCGGTAGTCAAAGACTGAGAGCACATGGCCTACAAGGAGAGGTGGAAGGAGTTGGCCTAGTTTAATTTTACAGAAAAAAGGGTAAGTTAATTACCTGCGTTCCCCTCCTTGAAACAACTACAGAAATCATGGAGCCAAGCCCTACCAGGAAGCAGTAAGTGGTGTAAAAACTGGCAACTACCACAAGTTCTGGTTAAGGAAGTTCACACTGAAGACTAGTGGAGAAAAAAACATGAGAAAGTCAATGCAGTAGTGACTCAGGTTGCCTGGAGAGGTTATGGAGCCTGAGTGCTTGCAGGTTTTCAGGACTTGATTGGACAAAGCCATAGCTGAACTGTTCTGGTACCAGCAATAGTCCTGCTTCAGGCAGGGGGTGGACTCAGGGCCTTCAGAGGTCCCTTCCAGACAATATTTCTATGGTTCTGCATTTCTATGATGCAAATTTTTTTAAGCATCAAGACACTGGGTATTTTAGAAATGTCAATGTCTTTAAAAAGTCTGCCTTTGTACCTTAGTTGATCATCTGTAAAATGAATACCATGTCTTCCTACTTCCCAAGGGGATTACTTGGATGGATGAATCAATTAATTAATTATGTGTCACCTACTATAATTATGAATGCCAGAGTAAAAAAAAAAAAAAAAGCCTAAGAAAACCCAGCTATAGCTCTAGTGACTGAAACACTATTACACTAATTTACTCCAGCTGAGCTACCAGCCCATATTGTTTATTCATCCAAATGAGCAATTGTTAAGTGAATGCTGCTCAGTATGAATTATTAACGTGAGGAATTTTTGCACTCTAAATATTGGCTGTCTGGAAAGCGATGTTTGCCTCAATTTAGTATCACCATTGGGGAAACTGTAGAGAGTTGTGAAGGACTCCAGAAAGAACCATGTTTTAAGTACTACACTCACTTAAGACTAGTTATAGTAATGGACTGCTAAGGACTAAATAAACATGTGTACTTTACAGGAAGAGAGATTGTTTATCACGTTCTGTTACTAGTGTAGCGAAGATTAGTCATTGAAAATTCCAAGCTGTTATATTCCTTCAAAACCATTTATGTTTTTTTCTGCAATCTCTTATGCAAATATGAAAGACAAATAAAGGATCCCTACCATACTTAATTGCTCTCTGTGTTTTCCTGATAAAACTTTACACAGTCAAGCAAAACACCACGAATTTAAACACTTTTCAAACACACCTCCCAGGAGAGGGAAGAAAAGTTCATGAAAAGGTCAGGACTGCAGTCATCAAAGTAGTGGAATCAGTGCCTGAGAAGAGCACTATCATTCATGGAGAATGGAAGGGTGCCAGGTAAAGATGCTGCTGCCCAGACTTCGTCAAGTCTTTCTTAAGAAGAGGGATAATTTCTTAAGGAGTCATTAGAGAATTATGCTGTCTCCTTGAAAATGGGGCATCACTCAAGAAATCACTTCCAAGGGAAGAGGAAGTCTTTTCTGAGAAGCCAGGTCAACTTCACAGATAGTGTGGTAGAGAGAGTGAATGTGATAAGCATCGTAAAAGGGCTTAGATTAATTTAAGTATTGCTTTATTGCTATAGAAAGCCAGCTGAGCTATGAAGAAAGAGCAGGTGATTAATTTAATAGGGTAAAAGATACTGCTAGGACTGGTCAGTAATTAATTAAATTGGAGACTAGTACTCAGGTAAAAGACTGAGCAAAATCCAATAGACTTAAGAGCATGTACCAGTGAATTAGCCACTGGCAGTCTGAACAAACTTCCATACTGTCATGTATAAACCTTATTTGCTAGATGATCATTGCCCTCTGGCACAGTCCAAGAAGCAGGAGGTGACAGTGCTGCTATCCATAAGTAACTGAGATTTGGAACTGCCTGAGGGAAGATAGTAGAAATATAGCCTCTTCTTTAATAGTAATAAACTATATTCATAGCATAAGAAATATAGGATAATGTATCATTAATAAATAGAAAAGAACGCACAAAATACAAACCTCTATGTCAGCTATAACTCTTCTTCATAGTAGCCACATAATAAGAATGGAAAAGCAGAGGGGAGCACAAGCAGAGCTTGGCTGTGCTGCCAAACCGACCAGCTCACACTGACAACTTCCTTCAGAGCTGCTGTGAATGTTCCTACAGGGACAGCTACAGCCATTGCCCTTGCAAGTCAGTGCTGAGTCCAAACCACAGCGGCTCTTAGGGCTGATTGTCCAGAGAACATACGCACATCCAGGTGGGCTTGAAGCTTTCGGCCCCTGCATCTGGCCCCTGGACACCAGTAAAACTGAATGCACTGGTGTCTACCATATGCATATACATATACTCAGTATAACTCTGGTTGCTCTTCGCTTCCCTCAATATATAACTTGTTCCTCTGAGTTTTCATAATCTTCCCTACACAAGTCTAACAAAATAACATCTTAAGTTGGTTTCCAGTATAGTATATTTATGTGTTTGGACTGTAACAGAAGCTATCTGCTAGCAGATACTGTGAGGCCCATTCACATATTGAGAAAGCAAGGCTATCGACTGTACGCACTGAGTAAGCCAAATGTCCTGGGAAAAATAGCATGCAATTATGCAGTTGAAGGCTATCTTAATGTACATGCATTGGAGGTACTCTGGGATTTCCATATTTTTGAAAGCTTGATTTTGCAGCCTTGGTAACATTATTTTAACGTAATTTCTTACCTTTCCTCATTCACTCCTTTCTGTGGCATAATTTCAACTACCACATGAGTTAAGAGGAAAACTATTATGAAGTGGAGACAACACATGCAGCCTGAACTGGAAAACTGATAGCAGCAGCAAGCTAGCATCATCCAAGACTGTGTTCAGAGTAGTGAACTGAAGTGTTCCAGGACATAGGCACTTGCCCTGAAACTTGTTCGTCTGTACGTTTTACTTATAAATTGTTGGAATAGTGCCCACCATGTTTTGGTCTGGGCCAGCTCGTCTTCTCCCAAATCAGCCACTGGAAAGGTCTGTGAATGGCCAGAGATAAGTAAGAATCAAATTTGGTGCAGCCCAGCGTGTTCTGAAGCGTCAATGCCTGAAACAGTTTAAATGTGGCCAGACAGCACCAGTTGGCTTCACAGCTAGAGTTTGGGCACCAGCTCCAGCTGTTTCAGTGGCATAGGGCTGCCCTATCAGCTCTTCCTTCACAAGCTTGTTCCACCTCAAGTGGCATTTTTCCTCACCTTTCCCCTCTTTACTCCAGTTCCACTAGCTTTCCCAATCTGAACTCCTGACTCAGTTCTAAGTTCCTTCTTACCGTTTCACCACCATATTCACTACCTGGTTTTCTCTGCAGTGTCAATGTCCCAGCTGATAACAGCTGATGCAATGCAAGGCTAAAAGGCAGTGCTGAGCATGTGAATGCTGTAAGTGCAGAGTTGAAAACTCTCTGGCCCAGTGAGGAACAGTGCCCACAGCAGACGGCTCAGTCTACACCATACACCAGCCCACAGCACTTTCACATGCCCAGAACCGGAATTGTAAACACCTCCCTTGGCAACTACAGTTGCTGCTGTAGCTCTAACAGTCTTCTAATCACAAATTGGAATCAATCTATTTTCTAACAATCTACTTTCTAATGCAGACCAGGCATTATTTGCTGCAGAAAATCAGGAATAAATGCTCATTTACAAATCTGGGAGTTTTCAGTCCTTGACAGAGCTAGTTTTGAAATCAAAATGGGAAAAAAACACAGCACGCACTGCAAAGTTTTCATTCAGGTCTGCTGTAATATTGAGAACCTCATGCTTGTTTGTGCTGAAGCTGCTTTCATTGGTAAATTAACAGTTAGAGAAGCTAAACAGTACACAGAGCTGGTTTTGCCCCGTTGTGGAAGGCAGGACTACAGCTCTCATAGGAGACAATAAAACAATGTTCACGTGTGCTCCTGTGAATGACAGTTCTGGTGTTAATAAGTTCTATGATAGTTTGATGCATTTGCACACAGGCTGATTAAAATGTTATGCATTATAATCTGAAAATAATGCCAAAATATAAGATCATTTAATTGTCTCTGTCTACTCTTATTTTTTAACCCAGAGTTGAAAAGAGAGATGTACCTATACCTACCCATTTTATAATGTGTGAAACATTTTTTGCCAGGTTTTTTAATAATTCTCATTTAATTTATGAAAGTTTAGAAAGCTTTGAAAATGAATGAACAGTAAAATAAGAGTTATATTTCATGGCAAACACAAAAGTATTTCAGTACAACTGTTTTAAGCTATTGCGATACCACTGCCATTTCTTCGGATGAAAGAATTCGTTTCACTTCTCTTTTGGGGTTATCAGAGGCTCTGGTAATAGATATAACATTTCTCTGAGTACAGAAGGCAGGAGAAAAACGTCTCTTATCTACTCCTAGAGAAGACTGATATGACAAGGAGTAGTTGACGTGTCACAGTGGGGACAAAAAGGAATTACTATATAAAACTGTGTATCTATAAATGTAATTTCCAATAAAGACTAGATGGTTTATGTAGAGTGCTGTCTTCATCTCAGAGGGATTCACAGGAATAGGTCAGATACCAGCATTATAAAAGCCCCTGTTGGCAACTGCAATAGCTACTGTAGCCCTTTCAGCAACTTACATCAAGTTTTAGGCTTTAAAGTCACTTTTACTGATAGATGGAACACAGGCCAGGAAAGTTGTATTTTCCTCTTCTCTCTTCAGAAAGCACTGAGGGATCTTTTAGTTTCCACTTGTGATCACCAGAAACAGGCACAAGTCTGGTATTGGCCTTTTTCTCATGCCTTTTTAAGTAGGTCATTTTCTCAGATGGCTTTTGAAAATGGTTATCTATTTGAAGCATGTCCTGGTAACATAGTTGATGCCAATTATGCACTGTCAGCCCTCTCCTCAGCAATTCTGTTCATTTATTAATTTGATCCAAAGTGTCTAATACATTGTGCCCTTAATGCCTGAGAGCTGCAGCAGTGGTCTGTGAACTGCTGAGTACTATATTCCACTCTATTCAAGATCCTCTTTTTCAGCTGAGGCACCATCTGGGCCACCCACTATATCTGGTTCTGAGAGCTCCCTCAAGTCCAAGAACAGAGCATTTCTAACAAGGAGGTGACAGCTGAGTTTAGGGGAAAAAAAAAAAAAAAAAGGAAAAAAGGAAGAAAATAAAAACACACCACCACACCTACACAAATCCTTCCATTTGTTTGTCTTAAAGACCTGTGAGAAATAAACACCATGCCTGTAACAGGCAAAGATGACAGTTTCTGGCACTGACACATCCCGAAGAGCTAGAGAGTGCCAAACCAGCACATACAGCAACCCCAGGCTGCAGCATGTTCAGACTGCGTTGTTCAAAGAGAAGGTTGCTGTGTTTGGTACTTAAATTAGCATAGCAAGGGGGGAAGAAGACCGAGGACCGGGAAAGTGAAAGACATTCTATCTTCTCATCTCTTCAAAACTGACCAGAAATACAATAAAATCTGAAATCAAACGTTTTAGCTAGCATGAGATGACAGCTGCCACCCTTTAAAAACAGATAACCACTAGGTAAAATGACCACAGATGTTACATCTCACAAGCTGTTAAGTTAGAGAACAAAAGTTATCGCGTAATACATCATCAGTCTCAACGACAGGAGCAGGGAAACCAGCTCCAGCAGTACCGCACACAGGCAGGACCAGCCATGCTCGCCCCATCTGCGGTGCCTGTGAGCAGCAGTTGTTGGCTCTGCAGAAGCTCCTGTCCTGTTCATGCCACCCAGTGTCTAGTACCAGCCACCAGTGCATGAGGTGACACGGGTAATGTTGGTCAAGTCTGAAGCTTTTACTCCCTTGACTTCTCTGAAGAGGGAGAATTTTACAGGCAGAAGAGGCTTCCAGATTGCCAAACTTTGGGAGTTTGTTTTGTTGAGAAATACATGTGCCGTGTACTTATTCTGGGAAACCAAAGGCATTACAGCAGTAGCTATAAAGGTGATTCCTTGTTTCTAACAGATCTTGTTTGAAACAACTCTGAGAAACATTCATCTACTGAACAGATATGCTGAACAGATGGGTTACTGAGTTTGCTTGTACCTGTGGAAGTGTACTAGTAAGCTGGTCTTCACTGACTAGTAAGAGATCTTTTAGACTATGCCTGCTTGGAGCAAAGCAGTGATGTCTTTCTCTGCAGGCGCTGATACACATCCATGCTAGGGTATGCACCCATGCTTGGTGTCCTGAAATCTGGCGCCTTGGACTTACTGTCCTGTTAGCACATCTCTTTTCCACCCCTCTGCCAGCTTCTTTGGTGCAAGCTGCAGAACCACTGCACTGAGTATTGCTATGCTGTCCTGACATACCCTTAGATCCTCTGGGCTCAGACCAACAAGTGCTTTTTAAGTAGGGATTAGGATATTGAACCCGACAACATTATAAGGAACCTGTAGGGCCAACATTGATAACGTGTTACTGAATACATGCACCACAGTGCTGCATAACAATAAAGAGTTCCTAAATGCTGATGGCAAACATATTGTTTTACCATAGGTCACATTGGTAAATAACAAAGGATGGTTTTAGTATGCCTGCTCACCTCCACCCAGATAGGACAGATGGTTCCAGCCAGCCAGGCACAGCAGAAAGCATCAATCATGGAGAGCAGCATCATGACCAAAGTCTACCAGAAGAGAACAGTCAGAAAAGGAAATAAATGGGCTGTGACATTCACATATTATTTCCAACATGTGACAGAACAGAAAGCAAAATCAGTTGGGGATCCACTATTTAACAGATTTAAGTTCGATTAACCAGCATAGCAATTTATAAGGCTATCTTCCTGTTTCTTGAGACCAATACTACATACATTTTCACTTTGTTCTGCATGGACTTCTCAGTATTCAATAATACTTGTTCATATTTCAGAAAATGCTTAAGAAAATACAGCTAAAACCCATGTACTGCGAGATAACCAATGGAACATGGCATTGACCTAGAGGTGTTTAGTGCTTCTGAAAGGAAAACACCTCTTTTTTCTCTTTTCACACATTTATGCAGTAGCTAATAACACATGAATGTAAGGAGACTTGGTATTCTCTCTCAAATAGAAAGAATAACACTAGAGAAACATGTAAATTTATGTCAGTACCTAAATCATGAATCATGTCAAAATACTAAATCAATTTCAGTTCTTATGAATGATAACAGATGTGATTTAAAATGTCGCTCCCTTGAAGTACTAGAGGGATTGCTATTATTAATCATCTGAAATCAAATACATCATTTGTAAACCTGTTGAAGTCAGACAACTGATCATACAGTTTTTCTGATCGTTTCCCAAAGGATTATAGCCTATTTCAAATAGCTACGCTGTTTTTGTTGAAAAGTTGCCACACTCGACTCCAGAGATAATAATCTGTCAGGGGAGAGGGTGAAGCCATTACTATGTGTTGTGTTTGTTGCACATCCAAAGCGATCAGTGCAGACACAGTAGTTTATATTCTCAATTCAGCTGCACTGTAAATCTGGCACCACCATTAAGATCCGTGCAGTACTATTAATTGACATTAGTGTAAGCAGGATTTGGTCACAGTGCATATTTCTTTTCATTAGAACTCTAAAGCATTTGGAAAGTCCTCAGGTAAGAAGTACTGAAAGAAATGTAAAGTATATTAACAGTTATTGATGTGCACCCTTTCACACATAGCAAATCTGAGAATAAATTGCAAAGGACTACGGAAAGAGAAGTATGGAGCCTCTGAGAGACATAGCACAACTCAGCTCAGACACTGGGGAATGAAAATATGCTCTGTACTCCCACTCCTGTTGTAACAGATATTGTGTGCCTGGCCCAGCTCTGACTCCCTCAGTGGCTGTGTACATTTAGACTGGAGCTGAAAATCTGGTAGTCCTGCACCAGTTTAAAGCATGTGATGACTGACTTGTGATCTCAAAGGTGTGCACAGTGACACCTACTGATATGGCCTCTGTTTTCCTGTTTATTCAAATGGGCATAAATGTTCAAGAGCATCAGATTTACAGAGCACAGAGAAACAATCCCTAAATCGTTTTACCCCTCCTAGGCTCTTCCCATCCTAGAGCAGTGGAGCTGGGGTACTGGTCACTGAGGCATGTCCAGCTAATGGCGGTGTCTGCTCTGCAGGGGCAGCTCCAGATCCCTCTCCAGTCCGCACAAACGTGTGACTGAAGAAGTGCAGGGATAACTGCACTTTGGGTTCTGCAAATGCACATACCAAATCTTATTTACCTCACTTCACATCTACCACGCACAACAGTTTCCTGGAATTGTTTAGGGATGAAGATTAATCATATTTTCTGGGCAGTGTAACTGTTTGAATGGAGTAGTAATCATCGTCTTTATTCTGTCTTGCTTTTTCTTTTACTTCTGCTTCCTACCTTTTGCTATTTCTTTTCTTTTGTGGGAGTGCACTGTCCCTCCCATCATGAAGGTCATCTTACACTCTCTATCACTAATTTTTGCTTTTTGCCATCTATTTTTTTTCCAGCTGCTTGCCAGAGCCACCAGCTAGGGTGGCTTCGTCACTCCTCTACAGATCCCTTGTCAATTCAAATGGACTCCAGCAGTCACTCCATCTCTGTATCACGTTGCTAAGCAACACGCTTATTGGAAAGGCTTTTTTAAAAATTTTTGTAATTTGGAGAGGTAAACTTTTTGTTACATTGCAACCATCTTAAGCATGCTTTCGTGACATAATTCCCTTCAGTTCAAAATACAGGAAAATGTTGCTCAGGGGAGTGAAGGAGCAAAGCAAATGAATCCTGCTGTGGTGCAGAGATAATGCGACATTTGTCTGCATGGGTTCTGCTATACAAAAAAAAAATTGACAGGTATAACAACACAGCCTTATGTTTTGTGACTCAGAAAGCTTTGCATACAGAACCTCATCCTGATACTAAGTCTTCACATTCTTTGCCAAGTGACTGGAGGGGGAAGAATTAAAATTAGTCTTAGTTAGAAGCTAAGGAAACAGTGGGAATATTAATGTTCTAATTAAAAGAGAGGAATCTTGTATGCCCCATGAAGCCTCTCTGTAGACCAAGCCCTTGAATGCAGAATAAAAGGAAGTTGTAATAGATAGATACTAAAGAGATTTATTTTTTTCTAATTTATTTTTCTAATGTTATTAGATCAAAGCCGTAACTCCATTTTAAAGATGGCAATTTTACTATAAGCAGTTATTTATATCGGGGAAGGCTAACAAGACAAAGGGTTGTGAGTTAGGAGCCTGGTTTTTAATCTTGGTCCTTCAGATATTTTCTGTGTAACCTCAGATAAGTCATTTATCCTCTGTGCTTCCTTCTCCTGATATAAATTTTCAGCATTTCCTTCCTACCCAATAGAATTCACCACATCAGAGTCAATTAGCATTTTTACAAAATCTGGAGATCTTTTGATGGAAGGTGCTACATAAATATAAATCAATATTTTAAAGGGATAAGAACTTCCCACAAAAGTATTCTCTGGCTCATAGAAGGTGCTTTTGCTTTCCACTTGTGAGATTATTTTTGTAACCATTTCTGCCCTCCCCCCAAGTGTATGACTGAAATATTCAAAGTATGTACATTAATTTTGTGTTTTAAAGAGATGGCAGTTTGAAAGGTACAGAGATGGAAGCAATCTAACCACAGGAGAGATCCAAAGTTATTGTTAAAAAGGCACAAAGTAACTCATGCCTAACAGACAATGCCACTCCTAATCTTGATACAGTAGTTTTCCTCCCAATGCTTGTAGAGTTATCTCTATTAATCCAGACATTTAAACACTTGCCTCATTTGAAGGTAAATAGTCTTATGCATCTCTAAGGGACTGTTTCTCTGCCGAGATTTAGACATGTAAGAAGTAGGAAAGTTGAAGAAGATCACAGTCTGTCAAATAGGATTTATTTCATCTATAAGTAAAATACATTTCTACAAATACTAAGGGAAGTCCCTTCCTCTAAAAAGTTAAAGGACCAGGAAAAAGAGCAATAACAAGTGATGCAGAAAATTTGTTTATATTCTGGGCTTCACTCTTACCAAAATTAGCTTGCTGAGGCTTAACAAAACTAAATTTAACAATCAGCAGGAAAGTAAGCCAAAAACAGAGGTTCAATTTTTAGTAAATTAATGTATGCAATTCAGCAGGGCCTTATGACTTTCACCACGTGCACTAGGGAAAAGGAATTAGGACGAACCAGTTTTATCCCTTTGGGCTCAAGAATATCCTCAGAAATCTACAGAGTTTCAAACAGAGAAGTCCCAAAGGACTTTAAAAGAGAATCTTTAAAAGGCGGGGGGTGTAGGGGAGGGATCCAGAGAATTACAGAGCAATTGACTTCAATTCGCAGAAAAATTCTGGAACAAACTCCTAAACAGTCAATTCAAAGGCAGCAGAAGGCCATAAGATGATAAAAGGCAGCCCATTTGACTGTGTTAAGAAATGATGATGTCAAACCAATATAATGCCCTTGTCTGCCAATATAATTGGCATAATGGATTAAACGGAAGCAGTAGACATAATGTATCTTGCTTTAGCAAGGACTCTGAAGCTGTCTTGAGACACATTCTTCTAAAAAGGCTGAAGAAATATTACCTAAACCAATTGTTCTTACACCGTAAATACAAATATCGTCACTGCTTCCCACACCACTTCAAAGTGATACGCAGCAGCAGCTGCTCCTGCACCAAAAGCAGTAGGCGTGAGACTTGTACTTCAGGCTTAGCTAAAGAGCAGAGCGAGACAGAAGATGTGGCTGCAGAGGTCAGATGGGTTTAAGTGAATGAAAGAAATGGAAATGGCAAGTGACGTGTGATAAAAGGTAATGGGGAAAGTGAAAATTATGGGTAGGATCCTGATTTAAGTACTTAAAGCATACAGAAAAGCAGAGAAAGTTGGGAGCATCAAGCTGGAGAGGCAGAGATGGTCAGTGGATTATAGGTTAGAAATTGGGACTGGTAAATCAGAGTGTACATGAATCTATTTTTGTTTCAGCAGTAGACGCAGCATAGCGGACTGTGCACCCATTGTAACATTGATCTGTGCCTACGTTTTCAAGAGGTTTAGAATTTGGTAACTGATCTGTGTTGGAGCTAGTGCACTATTGCTCTGTCAGAGCTGCCCACAGTCCAGAAAACCTGGACAAGTGTACAAAAATCCTGAATTTCAAAGGAGAAAAATATCCTGACTATCATGATAAACCACTTAACAAAGTGAAATGCCACCTAGGGAAGTTGTAGAAATGCTGACTTTCAAGGCTGCTGATGACTCTGATATTCATCTGTGAATGAATCTTTATACTGTTTCAGATGAGAAGATTATACTGAATAACCCTGTGAGGTCTTCCTCAGTCCTGCATTTCCATGGGGACATTCTTTTATTGGCAGTTTAAAGTCTGAAGTTGCACTACGCTCTCTGGACAAGGTCCAGTGAAAGAAAGGTCAATCCTGCCACCAAAGCCCAGACTTGCAGGAGGCAGGGAAGCTGAAAAAGCTGACCTCTGTTCCTCAGAGCCTCACCTGACAAGTATGCTAGCGGGAAGTCTGCCTATTATCTACCTTCCTTGTTATTCTCAAAAATTTTGTTAAGAGCAAAAAGAAACACCCCATATATGAGAAGCTAAAAATGTACTGCCAAGCTGGCGAGTGCTTTAACAGTCAAATAAAAATATAACAGTTACTGTTAGTCCAGTTGCAGGAATACCAACAGTCATTGTACAAACTGTTTTTTAAAAAAGCTCCCTTAATACCTTTAAAATTGTTGTACAGGAAAGCCTACAAATATGGACTTTCTTTTTGGGTGTCATGTTCATCCTGGCAATGTATCTTGGTAAACGCAGGCTGACAGCTTCCCGCTCCTCGAGCAGTAGAGACAGGAGGCGTGGTGACAAACCATCAGCAATCTGCTGTCCTCAGCAGAAGGAGCATGATGCTCAGGTGGGACTTTCTTCTCCTCAGTCCTGGGACTGCTTGTTTTCCTTCTCCCAGGCTGCCAGCTGCAGCCTGGAAGTGGCCCACATGCCCCCCAGCCACACACACATAAAAAAGGTGCTGCTTTACCAGGGAGTGATTGTGTTGGATGGTGTCACCCCTCCCCAGCAGGGCCACCCCCAGAGCAGAAGCTGGAGCAGGGAGGCAGCAGTCACTGGGCCCAGTACAGGGGTTAAACCAGAGACAGCAACTCAGGCCATGGAGACGCTGAGCCCCTGCACTGACGGGTCAGCGCACAGCTGGGGGCCTTATGCAAGCAAGCAAAACAGGCTAAACTCATGGAATTTCACTTAATTTAATTTAGTACTAATTTATATAAATCCAATTTTAACCAGTGATTCAGACATTTAGGTATAAAGAAAATAAGATAATGTAACAGCAGAAACAATTTTCTTCTCCCTTCCCTAGGCTCAGACTCAGTCTAACACCACTCCTCCCTCCAGCACCTCTCCTCCACCCATCCTCAACACAGCTCTCTTGTTTCCAGTGTGCACCACACTCAGGCTCTCCTAATCCCTTGGGTGATGGGTGGTGCAGGCTGTTGGATTCTGGTTATAATGATTTCTTTCTGCCTCTCCTTGCTTCTTACTTGTTTTCCTCCACTGTTCCTGGCTTCTTACTGTCACTCTGCTCATCCAGAGGCCCCAGTCCCTTTGGGGATGGCCCTGTCCCATCATAGGCTACCCATGACTGAAGTCCCTCAGGAGTGTCCATGCTCTGGCATGGGTCATCCATGGGCCACAGTCCCCTCAAAGGTGCTCTTGCTTTGTCACAGAGCACCTCTTTCCAAGAGCGCATCTCCAGCTGTGTCCCCAGTAAGTGTCCCCTTCCTCACATCTCCTCTTGTGTCTCCTCAGGTGTGTCCTCACATAAGTCCTCAGGTGAGTCCACATGTATCTCTTGCCTCTGTCAGCTTCCACCCTTTCTTAAACACATCCAAGGACCATGTGTTCCTCTGACTGGCTGCAGTTTTGGGGCACAGTGCAGTGTTTCCAGATGCTGCCAAGTCATCTGGAACTGGCCATGACTTCCTCAGGCAGTTCCTGCCTCCTTCTACACAGGTCACCCTGTGGCCTCAGCTGCATACATCCCACCAGGTATGCCAAATGCAACCTTCATAGAAAAAATCATATTCATGACAAATCTACATGTCCTAAGAAAAAGAAGTGGGCTTCAGGAGACATTGTGGGATAGGAATTGTCTTTGAGGTAGGAAAAGAGTCCTCTGTGTGGGCCCCCGAGTCTACTCTGAACAGAGAAATCAAATGGTTCCCAGATGAAATGGCATAGGTTTTTAGCCCTGAAAATGAAGGGCTCAGGGCTGAAAGTGAGGTTAAGGCTGGTCAAGAGTAACAGAGCAAAGTCCTTTAGCAAATTGGGATTTACATTTTCTTACTGTTCTTTAAAGCTTTGGGAGACACCCCACTGTTACAGTAATGCTCTGTTAATTCCTTCTCCAAATATTGCAGATATTTGGCATGACATCTTTAATTAGTCAGTCTTTATAGACTGAGCAGTACATCCATTTGAAACTGGCAACAGCATAGCTTATTATTGAAAAAAAAATATATCTGCTACTAACGCCCATGTACATTCCTTAAAAGAAGATTAATCCTTTAGAATAGTAAAAGTCTATATAATTAGGAGTAATGGAATCCAATTAGGAGGAAAAAATCAAGGAATCAGCAATATCCCTGACACTGACATCTATTTGGCTGGGGAATGGCATCTCAAGGAAAATTATGTGCACTCCATCTTTTGTTCAGTTCACATTTAAATGCCCAGAACTTCAGTAAATGTTCAATATAAAGCAACTCTGCACTGACAGAATGAGAGTTACAGCCTTACCTCAACTAACTTCTGTTTTTATATCGTATTTCTTGAATTCAAAAAAGAGAAGTTTTCACATAAACCATACAAGACATTATTTATATTCTCAATATATATTAGATTACAGTCAGAAAGAAATAGTTACAGATATCTACAGCAATTTAGGGCCTTTTTGCATTGATTTACTGATGGCTACTCCAAATTTCAGCTACACTAAAAGATGCAAATTTCCACCTGAGGTTGCAGTCAATTCTTTCGAATCACCGAGTATGTTCCATCAATATTTACAGATATTGCCTCCAGAAGAAGAAAAAATACAATGTAAGCAACAAATGGGTCCAAATCCAAAGCCGCACTAGAATATACCTTCCTTTTGGCATACACTGAAATACTCATTTGTTGCTGCTATAAATTAAAACTTTGTCAGTCAGTTTCTTCAATGACTGCCTCCAACCTCCTGGCAATTCTTTAGAAATGGGTGACTTCAGCCACTCACAAAGGACAGTCAGTGCTCAGCCTCCTACCAATTTATTCTTACCCACAACCAATGAGGCAAATGATTTTCCAGCTGAGTTAATGACCTCTGATTGCACTGTTCCTACAGTTTCACTAGCTTGGCCTTACACTGCATTGGTCTGATGCAGATGCTGTCAACATAAGGAATCCAGGTTATAGTCATAATTTGTTGTGGTGAAAATAAATTAGGATATTTTAAAGAGGAATAATAGGAAGAAACATACAACTTATAAAGTGCTGTTGAGGAGAGGGTAATTTAAAAATTATTTTAATAGAAAAAATGGTCTTCAAGGGTCAAGCCCTCCCGTGCTAACGTAAGTAGGCTGGAGTGCCACAGCACAGAACTTTATTTAGTTTAGTGGGTTTCCTCTCCTCAACCCTCCTTTGCTTCTGTGCAGACCTGTAGATTTGCAAGGACAAGTATGAGAGGAGAGGAGAAACATTGAGGTTGAAAGCTCACAGAGAAGTAAAAGTTATTTGAAAGTCACTGATCAGCAGTAAAATCTTTTCTTAGTCTGAAAATGAGGATTTATTTCCAATAAGAACACCCTTAATTTTATCAAGAGTTCATTGTGCAGAATCTGTGGCAAATGCAACATGATTCTGTAAGAAAGACCTTGAAATCTACAGGCACATATATAAGTCCATAGAACTTAGAAATCTGTTATAATCACAGCTCCTTGAGGAAGACAATTCATATTTATAGATTGAGACTTATTAAGCTTAGTATTTTCACACCTTGGTTCAATAACAAGTTCCATGAGTCAACTTGAAACACCTTGGAAAATATGTGACATGCATCAAATGGCCACAGAAATAATGGTGTTTACTTACAAAAAATGCAGTGGTTCTCAGGGACTTATCGGGCACTCGAGAAAAACAGAAGAGAAAGTTTCTATACAATGACAGTAAATTATCATCTTTATTGTTCCACCAGCATTTTTTCCCCTTTACCTGGTCTTAATCCAGCCCGAGTGTTAATTAATCACCGTTATATAAATCTTAAATCACATTGCAGGGTACTTAGGATTCAGTCCATTGGTTAGCAATTAACCTACCTTGCCTTTAGTCATAAACCTTTACATTGCAGCCCTGCTTTTGATATATGAATCAACAAGTCTGAAAGACTGAAACTCAGTTCAGTTTAATAGCTGACTAAATATAAGACTTTTTTCCATTTAAAGACACCTCTCACTCTTTGAAGCTTACTGCTTCCTTGAAGTTAGGTTAACACGACACAAAACTGTGTCTTAACGCACCATGAAATTTAAGATTTTGCACAAAAACGACAGTGACAAGATTCCTATTGATTTGCCACCTCTTGCAAGTCAGTATGTTTGGCATATTCCTGCCAGGAAAGCTCTGCAGGTTTCCACTGATCTGTTAGGGTAACACAAGGCAACCATCTGCATCTCCTATTTGTTTCTGTGGGTACAACCTGTCAGGTTAAGAAAGAAAGGAACACTGAGCATGTGCATTATATCATTTTAGGTAAACAGAGGATTAATGTTCTCACTCATTACACGTCTCGACCATCCCTCTGGACTCCAAGCACCTCTGGGACCACTTTTGGGCCTGCAGGGTAGAGTTATTAGTGAGACTTATGCCAAATAAGGTTCAAACTGGACCGTTTCCATTCCACTTTCCACATATCTAATAACTGCATTTGCACCATTCCCTCCACCTAGGACAGAGCTGGCGAGGTGCCCTTGCCAGGCTATGGGCATGTTACTTCTTTTCCAAAACCCTCTCCTTTCCAGTAGTGCCAAAAGTAGTTCTTCCTTGCTTCCTTCCTTTTCGAAATGAGGTTGACTTTCCCCAAGACAGGCTGAGCTGTTTTGCTGTCCATTTGCACTTACTCTGCGGACTGGGCAGTGTGCAAGCAGCACCTGGCAGATTTTAGTAAGGCAGTGGTGGGAGCAGACAGATCCGCATATGAAACTACTAGCAATTCATGTAAGGAACAATCATACCCATTTATTGAGTAGGGGCTGGACTGAAATGGAAACAATTATTTTCCTAGGCCACCTCTTTTTGTTCCCTCCCTTTGCTACAGAATAGGATTCTGGGAAGCCCTGATTAAACAAAGGAGGGGGGAAAGTGAACATACATGGAAAAGAGGTGGAGGGTTTTAGGGATTTAGGAAAAGAAATGGAGCGTCAGCTCAAGGCATTTGGTAGATGTCACAGTAGCAAGCCCTAAACAAGGCAAAACCAAAACATAATCACCAATATTTTTAATTATATCTCTGAAAGCAGAAATTTGGGGGACTTAACTGGATCTGGATGAAACACTCGTTTCTTTCTTGATTAGCCAAACCTATGAAAGAGATCTGTGGCCCATTTAAATTACTCATCTCTGAATTGCATTTAATTTCCAGTTGAGTACAAGCAATTGATTTGGTTTCATCACAACGAAATTACTAAGATTACTTTAAAAAAAAAAAAGTATAGGAAGTTTTCTTGGCTCCTGCACAGACATTAGGGGGGAAACAGGGGCATAACAGCTTATAAGCAGTTACTATCTTACCAAATTTCACCTAAAGTGAAATATTTTTAGAACAAAATTAATGCTAGTACAACTAGGAACATTTCCACAAGATTGGAATGACCTTAAAACAAGGTCAGGTGCTAAGTGTATTTATTTGACTACATGCCTTTAAATGAAAAATGTCTAATGTAGTAAAATAGGAGCTCATTAGATCATTGCTTAGATCAGCTTTTTTTGACTCTTTATTGATATTTTCCACCTCCCACAGCCTCATTATCAGACTGGCAAGGTTTTTGCTTATTTTTTTCTCATTCCTTGTGGATTATATAGATTTCAGATCATTTTGATCCTGTACTCAACTTTCTTCCCATGCTGGAGTTAATCGTTCATTCTATACACTTGAAAAAACTAGAAAAATGCACCTCCTCAGATTTACTTATTTAAAGTAGTTACCTTCAGTATGATTAATAAATGCATACATTACTGACATGTGGAGGTGGTTTTGTTTATTTGATACACTTTGCCTGACCAGCAGTAGCATAATAGCAGGAATGTTGAAAAGCAACAGGCAACTAACATCACCCCACTTTTATAGGATAAGCATTATTCTTATGGAAAAATAGGAAGCTTTCCCTGGAGGAAAAGCATGTTGTTGGCAAGGCATTGAGCTGTGACTCAGGGTATCAAAAGTCATTTTCCTGTTCCATCACAGATTTCCTCTGTTATCTTGTACAAGACTGCTTAGGCTGTGTGCCTGAGCAAAAGATAAAAATATCTTCCTTCCTTTGACTGCTGTCATGACTATATATCTTATGCTTTTCAAGGAAAAAAAAAATATTTCACCTCTTTGCGCATGTCTGTAAAGGGAGACATTGAGCTGCCAGACAGGCAGACATAGCCTATAGTTCTCCCTCTGCTTGTCACAAAGGGAACATGGGATCCAAAATTCACTGCTCAACTGAGTTGTGGTGGGTGAGCACTAGCCAGTCCCCTAGGCTTTTTGACCAGGCATGTTAGATGCCCACAGAGTATCACAGAATCACAGAATGTTGGGGATTGGAAGGGACCTCGAAAGATCATCCAGTCCAATCCCCCCGCCGGAGCAGGAACACCGAGATGAGGTTACACAGGAAGGTGTCCAGGCGGGTTTTGAATGTCTCCAGAGAAGGAGACTCCACAACCTCCCAGGGCAGCCTGTTCCAGTGCTCACTATGAAGTGTTTAAGTAGATTTTAGAGCAGAGTTTCTACAGGTTTCTGCCACTTGGAATACCGAACCAACAAACTGATGATTCTCATGAAGTCCTTTTTCTTGATATTGCCACAATTAAGCCTAATAACGTATTTTTCAAAAATATCACAAGGAAAAATAACAATGATTAATTATAAGGAAGCCATGTATTTTACTATGTATTTTTCCTCTAATTACATATAGATACAGCTTTAGGTATAAATACAGACATGCTTCTCAAATACAGGCTTATAGTTGCTGTTATTTCGCAAGTTGAAACAAAGGCTTGCTTGTTCTAATAAATAAGATTAAATTTTCCTATTTAAATTACATTTAAGCTAAATTATACATGCAGACACTTCAACAATTAGTGAGAAATAATATCTTTGGTTTGTTTTCTTATGGTGCCCACTAACGGATATGTCTTTACAGAATGTATGGAATTTCACATAGCACTGGATATTCTAAACTTGGAACTGAAAAATAAGCTTCAGAAAAATAGTTTTAGCTGAAAAATCTTCTCTTTTTATTTTATTTTTTTTTTCTAGAGATCAATCTCTGTTGATTCTAACAATGTCAGAATATGATCCAGAAAGACAAAGTGAGATTCAACTCCAGACTAAGACACCTACCTTTTCATGGCTACATGAGAGTGTCTACATGTATACTGGGTATCTAAGTTCCTACTATGATCAATGAAGATCTATGCAGTACAGTCGGGGCTGACTCAAGATTAGTGTAAATAACTTGAAGTACACATCTGAATTTGGTTAACTAAACTGCATTTTAAAGTTTATTAGCCCTATTGATTAGATTTCCAGTAATCTGGGGTGAATCCTGCCTTTTTTTATCTCCAGTTCAGTAGTCCTATACCATTTGTGTTCTGTTAGTAAAAACAATTGTCTTGCAGTCATCTGGAAACTACCAGTTTGCGTAGCCTTGCAATAAGCAGCACTGCAAGGTTCTGCTTCATGTATGGGCACAGTTGTTTGCCACAGTTGTTTGTATTTTGAACAACTTACATTTGTAGTTCTACCTCCATGGCTAACGAAGCCTTGAAATGGTAGATTCACAGCTCATGGGGCAATGTCAGTATGCAGAAAACACTTACTACACTGCCCATAAAATCCTGCCCAGAATGCTGCAAAATTATTATCTACGAGAAAATAAGGACTCAGTGTCACAGCCAGACACAACAGAAAATCACAAGTCTTGATAAAAATGTGCCAGAAGTCTCATCACAGCCTTTTCTCCCTGACTGATGCTTTCTCCAGCTCATGAGTGTCAGCACAGTATGGTCCCTAACTGGCTAGATGTCAAACTTGTTTTGGTCACCCCTGGAATAAGTATGTATTCTTGTAGGTTGCCATGGTGATAGAAAGCTGAGTATCGGCAGAACAGTAAAATCACTGTAATACTTTCCACACTGTTACCCACTCCTGTGGCCCAATATGGAGATGAGATGTTCAGCACACAGCTTGACATGAAGTCAAGTGGGTAAAATATAAATGAAACTGCTGGTGACATCCATAAACTACCATGAATAAAGTAGCACCAATCATGTAAACTGGTGTTAACACTGCCCGTACAGTTTGAGGCTTTCACATGAAACGTCTTCAGCCAGTCTCTAAGCAAGATCACAGAATCACAGAATGCTTGCAGTTGGAAGGGACCTCTGGAGATCACCTAGTCCTGCCCACTGGCTAAAGCAGGTTCACAGAGTAGATCACACAGGAATGTATCCAGGAGGGTCTTGAATGTCTCCAGAGAAGGAGACTCCACAACCTCTCTGGGCAGCCTGTTCCAGTGCTCTTTCATCCTCAAAGTAAAAAAGTTTCTGCTCATGTTTAGATGGAACCTTCTGTGTTTCAGTCTGTGCCCGTTGCCCCTCATCCTGTTGTTGGGCACCACTGAAAAGAGTATGGTCCCATCCTCTTGACACCCACCCTTGAGATATTTATAAGCAGAAAGAAGGTCTCTTTGCAGAGTTCTCTTCTCCAGGCTGAACAGACTCTCTCAGTCTTTCTTCATAAGAAAGATGCTCCAGATCCCTAATCATCCTCATAGCCCACCACTGGACTTTCTCCAGCAATTTCTGGATGACATAAAGTTGACATTTTTTAAAGTGTTGTAGGACCTTGAAAGGGTCTACTTATTCTGGGATGAGTTTTGCCACTGTTTTTAATGGGAAGGACTGTGAAGGTCCATTAATCAGGTGAACAGGAGGGAAGGTATCGATCAGCAAGTTTGGGGACTGAAGAGTCTAGGAGACAACAAGCCTAATAATTATCTCTCCCAACTTAGTGTTTTCTTTGGCACGCTTACAGAATTACTGTGGTCTCCTACTGAACATTCAAAGCTGGAGAACTCCCCATCTGTTGCTGTTAGCTGTGGTCCCAACTGTTCACATTTTCGGGAGTGTGCCCAAGAACTGAGTCACTAATTTATTATCTCCAGCATAGAGTTTTCAAAAGCATTTAGGAAGTTCAGTCTCACAAAATCATTGCTGAGGCAAAACCTTGATACTGGTGAAGACTTTAAAAGGGAAGTTTGGAATTTTTTTTCGTTGTTATTTATCTTTGTAGGAGCTTATAGAGCTATGTGTGAGCCAGGTTCACAAAAATTATGTTTTCATCCTTTATAATGAATTTATTCCATCTTAGCAAGCAACTAATCTGGAACTTGTCTTCTCATTTTAGTTATTTGCCCTCAGCAAATGGTCTTTAAGGACTAGCATTGACTATCATTAATTGTAATTTATATTAATTTTATGTTTATGATATTACCAACAGATGCAAAGTAGGAGACACTGTGCAAACAAACACAAGAAGCAACAGCAAAGGGTTGCAAGCTAAATAGATCACTGACGTACTGTTTGTTCTTCAAGCACATTACTCAATCTCTTTCAGCAATTTTTTGGTCTGTGTATTATAGTTCTCATTAAACTCTAGCTTCTTTAAACCTCACACTTACTACTGGGTCACCGATCTGAAGTGTGTATTGTGTCTCACAAGTGTGCCTGTGAGATCCAACATCTTTACAAGTACAGAGGCATATAATCCAAGGAAACATGTAAATGTATGGCTTTAATATTCAAATCCACTCACATAGCCAGCTTTCAATACCTCAAAAATAATCTTAAGCAAAATAACACGTATGTGATATGATAAAACAAGCAACATCTTTCAGGAATATTTCTTCGTTTCAGAAGAGATCAGAATCGTTTCTCTTCAAATTCAGTCCAGGCTGGACTTGATATATATAACATTACACTTGCTTTCATCTGTGAAGACTGATGCAAAAATCCCTGTACCAAGGAACGCCAAGGCTGTAAGTCTGTACGGTACCATTCAAATACAACACGGACCTCCAGCCGAGGTCTGAAGGCAGAATACGCCATCTGACGCTTTATCCAAGTCAACAGGCCATCTCAGCTTAAATGTGCTTTGTGCAAAAAAGAGATATAGGGCTTCTAGATCCCACCTAACTCATGTAGAGCCAACTTGGATTTACGTTTACTGCACTTCAGGAGGTCAGCATGTATACATGTCCTTGGAGAGTGGGGTGATATACCTCATCTTAAGAATATTTCTGTCTCATCACCATAGCATGCTCAGACTTCAAGCTTTAATTAAGCAAATACTTTCATCTGCTTTTCTGTAACAGAAGAACTAAGGCACTGAGTGGTTCTGTGATTTGTCATGAGTCCAGTAGGTTTGAAGTTAGTGTATAACATCAGCTACTGGCCGATCACATAATACTTGTCCTCCCCATATACCTTTACAAGAAAAAAAATCTGGCAATATCAAACATTCCAGGTAGTTTGGCAAAGGCTGTCAAGTGTGTCTTTTACCTATGAAACTTTTCCAGTCATTACAGTCAAAGGAATAATTTCATCCATGTAATACGGTCCTCAAACCATCAACGACTTACAAATTTGCTTAATATTTTATATGAAAGTAACAGCATTGAAGCCAATAAAGTTATGAGAAATATGCCATTATGCACATCTGCAGGATTTGTCACAAATTCTGCAAGCAATAAATCCTAGTCTTCTCCAAAGTATTCCATTTGCAATCACAATTAATATCAATAGCTTCACATCACAGCCCAGGTTTTCAGTCCTTTGCCAAAGAGATCATGACATGTGTCCTTGTCCGACTCAGTACTTGTCTAAAATGACATGATCATGGCCTTCCTGTCTATCATTTACCTTAGGATACATCTAGCCCACATGATCCATGAGCACGTATGTGAGAAAAAAGAAAACGTGAAAAGATTCAGAGCTGTGACAGTAAAGCCCAGACAATGGGATGGCCATGGAAAAAACCAGTTATTGTCATAGCATGAAGGGAAGAGCATATGGAATATGCAAGATTTGGATAAAATTAATGCCTATCCCTCCCCTCAATGCTAGGACTTGGAACTCAAAGACTACTTCCAAAAATTGCAGGCAAAAGAATAATTTGATTTAATTTGTTGCCATTACCACATTTCTTTCACATTACTACTCTATCAGCTGAAGTTGCGTAAAATCCACTGATGGAGCTACCCAAATAAAATGTTAGCCTGAAAAATAGACCATAATTTTCGTGCTGTCTGCTATTACTCAAAGAAAGAAAAGAAAAAAAAAGTTTGAGCTATATTACCTTAGTTACTTTTATTACCTTAGTTGTCTAGTAAAGAATATCCCCTTCTGCAGGTTCTTTTTTTATTTCTAGGTAGAATATATTTCTGTGCATGACTCAAAACAACAGTAGGAATTTTGCTAGGACCTTGCGCTAAAATGCTGTTACCTTGACTCTTTAGTCAAATCGCAATACAGTCAAAATCTTCAGGGCGAAATGCCTTCCTGAGCAGAGTGGGAACTGTGAGAGGAGGGAACATGGAAGTCCGCCACCCAGCAGCGAGGGAGAAAGGCTCCCAACAAACAAGGCTTTCCACTCCACACCACAGAGGGGTTGTCACCCTCTGGTGACAACTGGGTACTGGGTAATCAGCTACTTTCAATTGCTCATAATTCATCGAGATCATCAGCTGGTGTGTGAATACAGCTCTGTTGGATTCAGAGACATGGCAGTTTATCCAGCTAAGGATGTGGCTTAAATTCAACCAAAGGAAAACAGGGGTTTTAAAACAAGTTCTCTGATGATGTAACTGGATGGCACACAACTGGAAGAAACAAGTCCTTCACTCTAAACTCAAACTGTGCTTCCGGGCAGTGGCGTGAGACTATTGCCTTGGTTCCACAACAAATACAGGCCTGGGTGCAAAAGCTCTCATAGCAGTGCTTGTATTTCCCAGCATTGTGATTCTAACTTGTATCTTACAAGTTTCTTGTTTTGGAGGTCACATATAATTGCCAGCTTTATGTGTTGTAAGGGAGAGATACTTTAGTTCTAATTAGCATAAATAATTACAGGTACATAAAAAGGCGAAAAACAAAAATATCTCATGAGAAAACATTCTTTGTGCTACGTGTTCCTGTACACCAAATTGATTTTGAGTTCATACAAGCCCTTTCATTTCTCCAATTACCAACCTCAGCTTAATTTGGAGCAAACATACACAGCAGGTGAAGACGAGAAAAGGGCGCTTGCTTCTGACAAACATTGTGAATCTCCCCTTTTTTTTTTTTAATACTGAACCATAATCTGCACAGATGATCAGGTAATTAAAGCATAATGGGATGCAGGGTAAATTATAATGACTGGTATGGCTTAGGAAAAAGATGCTTCGGAGCAACACATTAATGCCTGACAACAGGAGACAGTTATTATGCCTTACCAGGCCACTGACAGATGGCTACAAATTATAAACCATTAAGGAATTTTAAAACTGAATTGGGCATAGTAATCTTCATAAAAGAACTACCAAGAAAATTCTTTATCCTAATTGAAACAAAGGCAGACTTGTGCCTCAAAGTGCAAGATGTAATAATCTCATCTTGGGGAAAAATGTATTATTCATCTTCTCCCAAGGCACTGAATCCCTTCTTAAATATGATCTTCTGTATACTTAAGAATAGACCAGTTGCTTTAGGTTAAACCCTGTCATGGTGGCCATTAAATTTCAAATTAGTTTTAAACAGCCATCCTTTTCCTGAACTGTACGATTAACCAGAGCAAAGAGCCTGTGAAAAACCAACATTGCACGAGACAAAACAAGCCAATGCGCATATGTTGGCACTACTGTTGCTGTTTCAAGCCCCTGGGCAGAATGAGAAGTGACCACATCAAACTCTGAATCCATTGTCTGAGAGGAGGCTTTTAGAACAACCACAGAAAATTTTGGTTTAGCGAAACTAATGGTGGAATAAAGGCTTGAGAAGCAGACAATGGAGTTAATATATCTGTCCATTCTTACCCATTTAAAAGCTATGGCTAAATTAAGAGCTCCACAAGATGGTTTCAGATATACATAATTGAGTTTAATAAATGTTTTATTGTTTTATTAGTAATCCTTAGAGTAAAACTTCACTGCAATGTAATATTCCTGAGAATCTTTATTGTATGATCTCTCCTAGTAAAAATTAGCTGACAATCCTATTTCATTTCTTCCTTTGGCACCTTGTTTAGATTTCTATCTTAAGTAGGACTTCAAGGCACACTTTGGCAGAAAGCTTTCCTACATAATGCCCGATTTAAAAATTAATACCTTGCTACCTCCACTAATAAATGCTGGAAGAGTTTACATTAGTGTTTTAAGACCAGAGTCCATGGCTCATTAAAACACAGCTTCACTAGACTTAAATCAGAGGTGAATGCAAATGTGTGCGAGGGAGACTGAGCTGCTATTACTTTTATTTCTTTCATACTCCCACAGAATCTGATTCATATACATTGCAACCTTTACACATGACCTTTGTAATTTGGCCCACTACACATAAGAACAAAGTTATCTCTGCTGTTAAATATTTTATATGAGTCCATGCTAAAGGAGAATACAAGAAACTCAAGGACAATTCTTTTAAACTAATGTCATTCTGCTTTGACTATCTAACACCATTCTGCTCTGAACAAGGAAATTCTAAAACCTTAGTGTAAGCACAGTGATCCAATTTTAAAAATGCTATAAAACAAGGTTGTAATATACATCGCCTAAGAGATGTAGATTATATACTAGAGACAGTTATGAAGATGTAAATTCCCCTACTTAAACTTCAATAAATCATCTCTGAGTTTGGCTTATGAGTGCAGAAAAATCAGTCCTATAATGTATAGATCTATCATACTACTTTCACCACTGCAGATTATCATGGTGCTTTTTCCCCATATATCTAACTCACTGCGTGACTCCAGTCTACATACACTAAAGCTGAAATACCTATTCTTGCAAGTATGTTGTTGGCATCAGCAAAGGGCTCAGCTGAACTATCTAGAGATTTACTCTGAAAACAAAGTCAGTTCAAACAGTGACTATTTAGGACTCTGTGCAGATTTACTTACAAAACGTATGAATCTCCTTCAGAATAGGAGGACACTCCCTCAAGAGACAGAAACCTCTTTCTCTGATGCCTTCCAAATAGAACAAGATTAGACAGGGCTCATGCAACATCTGTTACACCAGATGGATTTGTCACTGACCGGGCAGAATAAAGGTATTGCAAACACTGAAGGGATCAAGAAGCGCATTTACTGCTCAGGGGCTAGATTTTTCTTCCTAGTTTACCTTGACGTGTCTTAGCAGAAAGAATTCATGAGGTCCAGGAGTACTAGTGATGGAAAACCACCTTAAAACCACCTTATTTTGCATAGTTTTTCATCTTAGTTTGTCTACTGAATGTGTTAATTTTCTAAACATATTTTTATTAGTTAATGCATTGATTCTGATTAAAATAATTGAAGGATTATATGATTAATTATGGAAATATTCTTCACCAAGCTGATGTCAACACATTAACTTGTTGCTATGTCAATATTCACCTTGCAGTTTTCCATATGCAAACAATGTTAACAAAATCAAACACAAATACATTGGGTTTATTTGTCTTTAACTAAGGCTGCCACCTCATTCTAGAAGATAAGGTGACTTCAGTGTCAGCGTACCTAGTATGCAACTCATTTATGTCAGGTGTGTTTCTTAGGTCTATATTTTTCCTGACTGCATTTCTGTAAAATTAAGAGTTGAGGTTTTTGTTTAAGCTCCCCAATTCAACTGGACAGATTGTGATATAGATTAGAAAGACCCTTTGCCAGGTGAACATTTGATGGTTTTGGTAGCCAGCACAAACAAAACCATTTTATTACTTCAAAAGCAAAATGATTTCTTACCTTCCAAACCTTGTGTAACTAAACTGCAAATAGGGTCTGTTCCATCTGTTGTTGGTGTAGAGTTCTCTCTCCAGTAGAACCTGCCCACTTTGAAAGTTCCAACAGCTTTCATCTTCTTCCTTTTTGATTAACAAAATGCCCATGGTTTGTGCTGCCATTCAGAGGGATCTCGATGGGCTGAAGAAATGGGCTGGCAGGAGCAACCCCATGCACCAAAGTATGCTGGGGAACCACCAGCAGGTAAGCAGCTTTGCAGAAAAGGACTTAAGGGACATAGTAGACACCATGCTGAACACCAGCTAGCAGTGTGCCCTTGAGGTAAATAAGGGTAACAATATTCTGAGTTGCATTAGGATCAGTACTACTAACAGGTCATTGGAGGTGATCCTGCACCTTGACTCAGCACTGGTGAGGCCAAACCTGAAATACTATGTCCAGTTCTGGGCTGCCCCGTACAAGAAAGACATGGACATACTGGACTCCAGCAAAGGGTCAGGAAGACTGTGAAGGGACCGGAGCATCTCTCCTATGAAGAAGAGCTGACAGAGCTAGTACTGTTCAGTCTGGTGAAATGAAGCCTTGAGGAGGATCTCTTCAATGCATATAAATATCTGAATGGAGGGTGTACAGAAGACAGAGCCAGGCTCTTTTCAATGGTGCCCAGTGACAGGACAAGAGGCAATGGGCACAAACTGAAACACAGGAGGTCCCCTCTGAACATCAAGAAACATCTCTCCAATGAGGGTGACCAAGCACCGGCACAGGTTGCCCAGAGAGACTGTAGAGTCTGCCACACTGGAGATATTCAAAAGCCATTTGGACAAGGTCCTGGGCAACTGATTCTAGGTGGTCCTGCTTGAGCAGAGATGTTGGACCAGGTGACTATGACCATCCTATGATTCTGTGAAAAAAGTTTCAATAACAGCTTCCTAGCTGCTAGCCTTCAAACTGAATTTTCATGTACAGTCATGACAAGCTGATAGCGTGGTACAACTAACAGCCCTTCTCCAGGGCAGCAAGAAAATGTTGTTAAAAGAAACAATGAGGTTTAGTCTGTGTGGCGGGTTAGTCTCAGCTGACAGTCAAACTCCCACCTAGCTGCTCACCCTTCCCCTTCACCCCCCAGTCAGCAGGACACAGAGAGAAAAAAGGGCAAAGAGGAATTAAAAATCTCATGAGTGGAGATAAAGGGAGGGAGACTGCTTACCAATCACCATGACAGGCGAAATAGATGCAATGAATGGAAAATTAATTTATTACCAACTAAAATAGCTATTTAATTATTGATTCAGGTAATGTGAAACAAAGATAAACATTAAAACGGCACCTTTTGCCCACTCCCTGTCTTACCAGGCTCAACTGCACTCCTTCACTCCCAACTCTTCCGCCTTCCCCTTGCCCTGAGCACTGCAGGGGATGGGAATGAGGACTGGGGTCAGCCCATGGCAGCTCCCCTCGGCTGCTCCTTCCTCCTGGATCTTCTCTCTGTTCCACATGCGATCTCCACAGACCACAGTTCCTTCAGGCCATATCCACCTGCTCTGCCACGGTGTCCTCCATGCGATGCAGTGTGGGTATCTGCTCTGCCATGCACTCCTCTTTCCCTGGCCTTGTGTTCCCTCTGCTCTTCTCACTCATTTTGTTCCCTCCTCCTCTCCCTGTGGCATTTTCTGCCCTTTCTTACACACGCTGTCCCCAAGACACCACCACATCAGCTGTGGGGCTCAGCTGTGCCCTGCGGTGGGTGGTTGGAGCCGCTGGAACCGGCTGTGTCCAGCATGGGGCAGCCCTGGCCTCTCCTCACAGAGACCCCTGCAGCCCCCACTGCCAGAGCCTGGGCACCTGCACCCAGCACAGCCTGGCATAGTCTGTCTCACTTTGGAAAGTCATGTTGCGTTTTACCCCTTTTGACCTCCAACTCTTCAATTACTTGTTTTCATCAGAATTACTGCCACACTGTTGAATCCAGACATCAGGGTTTGTAGCTGTCTGGCTCATTTACATTCCCTTCCTTCAATGACAAAAGTTCAAAAGCACAAGCAAAATAGTTATGGAATAGCTGTAAGTAACGAGGGACAGAAATAGCTGTTACAAGGGGACAGTCTTAGCAACCTAGGACACTAGTCATGGTTCCATCTTGAGAAGCAAGGACAGACTGTCAGGGTATAAGTACAAATGGTCAACAGCACTTACCATTAGATATACTCCTCTAGGTGTATAAGTAAATCTTAAATAATCCCACGCAGATAAAGCAACCCATTAGAAATGGATGTTGGTTAACTGTACCGTACAGGAGGAGAAAGGACAGTTTTCTGTTGCAGGAAGAGATTAATTCTTTGGAAACTAACAACTATTATTAGCGAATGCCTTGGCTTCACCTTACAACAGTTTCAAAAGTCAATAAAACTATTTGCAGAGGAAAATGAGCAAATTTTTTTATTAAATCTCATTCACTGGTTCATGTCTCACTTTTTTTTAATCTGTCACTAAAGGTTTGGATTTCTTTTCCTAAAATAGAAGATTCAGAGCCCTGGAATTCTGTACGAGTTACCAAAATCATTAATCTGCTTTAGTGAGACTAAGCGAGAAGAGATATTAGTAAATGAAATAATGTCTTTTACTTTTAATCCCTTTGTATCTGGTCACATGAAACAGTTCTGATTGAAGAATGTGCCAGAACACAGTTTATGAGCATGATATCATGTAGATCAAGAAAAATTTATGGTGTTTGTTTTGCATACCATATATATATATATATATATAATATATATATAAAACTTATTTCCATTGATTCAGATTTGTGATTTCTGATGGTCATTACACGTTTTAAATAAGCATACTAAAAATAAAAATCTCTTTAGGTCTCCAAAGGTCTCTTTATTCATTTCTACCAATGAATATTTCATAAATTTATTACGCATCCAGGCACAGAAATCCAAGTTAGGCGCTCTCCCACATAAGGAGCTTTGAAAGCAAGGTGACATACTCAGTCATGCCACACTTACAGGCACAAGGAGTCTCTCATTGCTTCATGTCAGTAACAGAGCATCAAGGGCAGAGAAGTGAGTTCTTTTGCTCCCTACCATTCAACCCCAAACAGTCTGGTGGTGAGACATTCTCCAAGGAGATGAGACTGAGAAAATATGAAATTGGAACCCTTTTAATTGAGGAAGCTAAATGAAACTGAGCCTCCTACATCCTGGATGAGTGCCTTACATGCAAAGTTGAATGATAAAAGAGAGGAAACCTAGCTAGGTCTTTCTATGCCATGAAACAAACAAACAAACAAAGGATCCTATTTTCATTATCTGGAAGAAACTAATTAAGTACCTATCTTCAGGACACAATTTCCAAGTCAGTGGAGTTTCCAGGACAGCGTAATTTAAGATTCATGTTGTTACACTCGAAATCTTCTTGAGGGTAGAGGACAACACAATATACACATGGAGCTAAGATTTTTTTTCCTAGGTCAGAAGGAGCGAGCAAGGAGATAACTTTGAACGTTATCATGGTATAAAGGGCTGTGTCTACCCTATTGGAGAAAACAGAAGGGTGAGCTCAGGTGATGGTGCTTGCTGGCAGGAGTTCTCTTTGGGCCATCTGAAGGTGTCCCTGGTGTTGGTGCATGGGGTTGGACCCTCAGTAGCAGCACTGGCTAATACTTCTCATCAGGCCCAGTGCTCTTCATAGCCTTTCAGCCTCTCATCTTCCTGCACTGTGACAACAGAGCTCAAAGATAACCAGGACCTTTCCCTTGTGTGTGACCTGTTGCAAGAACAAGTAAGACTTTTAGGGTCTACAGCTGTCTATTTTAGTGGCCTGCTATCCAGTCTGCCTCTTCATAATGCATCAAACTATCAAATAAAACCTTTCTGAACAGTTTTTGATCCCACTGGATTTTTGCCCACAGGAAGGACATAATCACTACCTGTCAGTAAGTTTTATTTTGGGGGTGACAGGCACTAAGTTCATGTTAGCAACAGGACCTTTAGGTTTTAGGATATGGACATCACTTGTCACGTACTATGAACTATCTATGCAGTGATGATATTTAAATCAGACAATGAAATAAACATTGCTGTTGCCAAACTAGAGACTGACCAGAAGTTTAAGTTTAGATCAGCAAAACCTGAATTAATCAAAAATCTGTAACTCAGGACCAAACCTACTAGCAAAAAGATAACTAGAGAATAACATAAAATAGAGAAAAGGGAATAACAAGAACCTGGGCTGGGTGTCATTTTAACCCCCACTCCTTCCCTGCTTCAGCTCTGAGGATGGCCCTGTGTGAAGGGGGTGACACTGGCCCTGCAGGGAGGGGGTGACACACACAACCTCCATCCCCTGTCACTGCCTAACAAACCAGAGCCCTTTGTGTGCCTGGGGCTGGGGGCCACTGCCAGGCTGCAGCTGGCAGCCCAAAAGAAGGAAAACACTGAGGAGAAGAAATCCTCACCATGAGCATCGCACTCCTCCCGCTGAGGACCATAGGATGCTGATGATTTCTCGTAACACCTTCTGCCCCTTCTGCTCCAGGAAGCAGGAAGCTGTCAGCCTCTGTTGTCCAAGCTATGTTGGAAAGACAAGCATTACACCCAAGAAAACGGGTCCATATTCGCAGGCTTTTTGTGTAAGTAACATTTATTTTTTTTTTAGTGAATGCGGACGAGTGTCAATATTCTTGCAAATGCATTAACAATGTGTTTGTTGTATTTGGATTAGACTGTTAAATTATTCACTGGCCTAACAATAAATTCTTAGCTCCATGTATATGTTTGTACATAGTGTGTACCCTTTTATCCATAAAAAGATTTTGAGTGCATCATCTGCTGCTTCTTGCCTGGGAGAAGTTTCTGTCAGCTTTATGGTCATAAGGGATCTTATTTCAGCTTCTTCACTACTTCTGTGAAGATACCTCCATGAGGGCAGTGATCTGCTACAGGGACCAGACACAAAAACCTGAGCTTAAATAAATTACCTGTAATTACTTGGGAAGGGTCCAAAAGAAGCAGCAATTGAGCTGAGATCATGTCTCTGCTCAACATAAATTCACCCCAACTGTCAGTGTAGTACTTCTGCGTGGTACTTTTCATCCCTGGGGCTTCCAAGACACTTTACCTATGAAAATTGTGTGTTAATTATTCATTAAATTCTGCGTTCATCTTTCTGATCTCTGAATCACAGTAGTTATTCTACAGGATACAGCAACAGCCAACAGAGAGCGTGGGTAGAGAAGTAAATTGTTAATTACATGAAAAATGAATCAAAAGGCAGAACGTAGTTACACAAATTAACGTATTTCTCGGCTCAAAAGCAGCACCTTCAGCAACATAACATCTGTGAAATTGTCCCATGTTATCAATTTGTTAATAAAAAAGTGTGTCCTATTGAATCACTGACACTTTTTATAGCACATTGTCCTTGATGCCCATAAAGCTCTTAAGGGGCATGACCTACCAGTAAAACCCTTGCAATGAAAATAGTCTTTCCCTTAGAGTAATTCATAATGAAACTATTTTATTTTGATATTTTAAAGTCCTTTTAATACCTGGAACAGGGAACTAACTGAAACTTTCTCAGAAGCCACAAATTTCCATTAGAGAGACAAATTTTCAAGAACAGTAATGAGTCCTTGGCATTTAGTACAACAGCATTTTAGTATGATTGGACATGCCCTGGGAGAAGAAAAATATCATTTCCCCTTCCTCAGTTGGAAGAAAAATTATGAAGGAGAAAGCTGCAAAAGAAGCCACAGTGCCAGCTTTGTCAGGGAAAATTTACATCTCTACAGTCTTAATGCAAAAAGCTTTCTGCATTCTTCCATTTGCAGATTTTCATGTCTGAGCTGGCAATTTGCCTGAAGGACCGATCCTCTGACAGAATTATCATCAGGGAGGTCAGCTGTAAATTTCAATCAGTCAGTACAGGGCACAAGGAAAACACTGTCAGGAATATTTCCCTGAAGCTTGGCATCAGATATAAACACTGAATGTGTGGCTCTGAGCATAAATCTTCAAATAATAATTCACTCTGGAAATTGATAATTTTACATTCTCACAACGGCCTGCTACTTAGGTACAAATTCTCCACTGATAGATGCTTTTCTTTGCTATGGAGAAAAATTTTGCCACACTTACTGGAGCAAATGAACTTATTAGAAAAGAGAAAGCAAACATTATTTTATTACAGGCATTAAACAGGAATTACAGTGATAATCACTTGCTACAAAGTCAATTAAGAGGAACTATGATTATAGACATAAGAATTATATTGTACATCCTTATAATTTATATCCGAAATAAGAATAAATTACGATATTTGGCCCAAATTTTTCATGTGCCAGCTCATAGATTTTAATAATGAGCCTTTATCTTAAAAAATTTAGATCTGACACAGTCTGAACACACCAGAACATTACTACCAATTTAGATCAGATTTAAAAAGGAAAGCCAGAAAAAAAAAGGGGTGGAGGGGAAAGAATCCTTTATACTCCTAACTCTTCTCACTGCAAGAAAAAGCTTGAAAATGGGCCACAAAGCCAGAATGGTCAAAAGAGTATTTGTTGGAAGGCAGACACCTGAATGTGTTATGACACATCTAAATGTATCATCATAAATAACTTCTACGACCAAACTTATTATTTTCTGAGTCCTGATACAGCTTTTAAGGCCTTGAAGGAGCAGTTTGGGAATTTCAGTCCCCACAAGGCTTGGCAATATTCAGCCCTAAAATATTTTTTCAGGCCCATCCTTTCGTATCAGCTTTCAAATTACTACCACACTCAAACTGAGATATGTAGGCAAACTGAGAAATTACAGCATTGCCTTTAAAATCCTGCCTTGTTGAAAACATCCTCCCAGAGATCCCTCTTTGCTTCGGAGGTGGGAAGCAGTTTTCACAATTCAAAAGTGAGATGGTGGGGTTGGAAGTTTAATGGAAGAGTGAAGGCCACCGCAAGGGTAGGAGTAGCTGCTGCCACCCCACTCAGCAATTGAGCCCGTCACCTCTGTGCATCTCAAGACACAGCTCAATAGCAATTCAAGACAATGCAAGCTCCACTGATCTCACTCCAGTTTATTGACGTCTTTCTTGTACTAGAGTGCTCGAAACTGCCCACAGTATTTCAGATACAAGAAGTGCTGAGTGGAGGAAGACAATACATCACTCTACCTACTGGCTGTGCTCCTACTGCTACAGCCCTGGATGCTGTTGGCCCTCACTGCTGCCAGGGCCACTGCTGGCACATACTGGGGTCACTGCCCACCAGCACCCCCAGGGCTTTTCCTGCACAGGCAGCCCCAGTCTGTGTCACAACAAGGGACACTTCCTTCTCAAGTGCAGGACTTGGCATGCGTCCTTGCTGAATTTCATGAAGCTATTACTGTGCTATTCCTCCAGCCTGTGAACATTCCTCTGGATGATAGCCATGCCCTTGAGCATATTGACTGGTTCCATGAGTAAGCACTCAGTCACTTCCTCCAGGGTGATAGATAAAGGTATTAAACAGGCAAGTCCCCGCCTGCCTTCTGCAGGTTTCCAGACACCTGCAGTGCAAACCACTGTGTGTACTGGCTGTGCTGAGACTTTTCAACCACGTCATCTGTATGTCCCTTCGGGAAGACACAACCTCAAACAGGGGAACAAGAATTAGCAATTCTGGGTCAAGTTGGGAGAGAATTTTTGACAAAACTTTCTAAAGTGTTCTCCCACAACAGTTACACAAGTCCTCAATTAAGACGTGAGTGAGGAACAAGGCCTTGACTCATAGCACAGTCCCCACCATGGGCAGCAGTATATCACTCTGAGCCTTGTAGCTTCAAGGGTTCAGCCACCAGCTTTTAGCCGCTTTCACACATTCTCACTTGAAGACCAGAAGGGCAAGCATCTCGGACAGAAAGCTAGAGGCAGCATCCATAAATCCTCACAGATAGGCTCAAATAGAGCCCTCCCAGTGCAAGTGAGCTAAAAAACAGGTTCACACGAGGTCTGAATGTGAATGATTGGAAGAAGTTCTCATGTGGGTTCTCATACTGCTGTACAGCTAACTTCAGGCCTGCTCTGCTGACACAAACCGAAGGCTTATGTTAACAGGATAAGCCAAACTGTTTTCACTTACCACTTAGGACAAAAATAACTTCCCTGGTTCATTCTGTCCTCTGGGTACAAAAGTACTTGCTTGGTGGTTTGAGGATTCAGGAAACACAAACTAAAAGAGAAAGATGGTTACTATTGTACTAAAAGGTCTTTTACATCCTTCTCTGCTGCTCTATGAAAAAAATAATAGGCTATTGTTTAATACATACAAGAGATAGGACGAAACCTCAGGACCAAAGTTTCCCTACACCAGCAAAGAAGGGGCTAGCCAGACAGGGTGGAAAAAGGGAGATACCTTATTTAAGGATTGTCATTCTCCTTCAGGCCTGGGGATGTGGAGGGGGTATTCGACTTTGCAGTATTGGGCCAGGATCTTCAATTGGCCAAAGTACTGAAGTGAAGTCATTCCTGTTCTTCCACTGTGCAACTGCTGTAAGACAAAAAAGGCCTTATTAGGACACAATTAACATAAATCGTATCACTCTTAATAGAAAAACTTCATCTACAGAGGTAAAAAGTATTTTCTTAAGACTGTTAACAAACACATTCTTTACCAACGATATATTTACACGGAAAGCACGAAACGCAGGGGTCCCCGCATGGTCTCTCTCAGCCCATCTTGCCCTGCCCTCCAGCAATGGAACGTGTGGCCCAGGCTTTTCTTGGGAAAGGCACATGCTGCCCTTTTTTTTAGGTTTCCAATTTTAATCAGGCTGCAGAAGTAAAACATCTTTTTTTCCCCTAGGTACTTCTTTTTTCCTTTTTTTTAAACAAAATGTATAGGAGTTCTTGCCATCACAAGAAAACAGATAGAAAGGGGAAGAGCTGGCACCTCTTCACACCAGGAGGAGCTAGAGAGGAAGTCAGAGAGGTCCCAGATAATTACAATCCTATGCTGGGTCCCAGCCTCAGGACATTTTTGAAGTGGATCAGGAGTCCATTTTTTACAGCAGGTTGCTATAGATTGCTAGTGAGAATATTGTATTTGCAGTACTTGAATTAGAAACTAGAAATAAATAAAATAGCTTCACCCTTTGCATGGCAGAGTTCATGAAAAATCACTGGAAAAGCTATCAGAAAGCAGGCAAATTTTTGAAGAATGCTTTCTCTGTGCTTTCAAGGTAGAAGCAAGATTGGTAACAAAATAATGTTTGTATTATTTTCTTTCTGCTAAAGGGCTCCATTTTTAAAGTTGTGCTAATAAAACCCACTTCAACCATCTGAATAGTCTCCAAATAAATCAATTAAGGGACCAATTTATCACAGTGGCATTTTGCCACTTGGCCTATAGCGAAGAGGATACAAAAGAATGTTAGTGAATGACAGGAAAAATCTATAATTCCGGCTCTATTTTGTTTCCTTTGCATTACTATAAATAACATTTCATGTATTGTCAATAAGATTAATTTTAAACAATTTTCTCTCTTCTCCCTACCTTAAGTGTTAAAAGGTTGTGATGAGGTCAAATCCCTGAAGTGCAAGATGAGGTTCTGCTGTTAAACTCCTAGCACGGAATACAGGCAGCCAGGGATGCATAAGTTGTGATTTACTGGTAACGGGCCACTTGAAAAAAGGCCAGCTTGAACCAAATACGATTTGCAGAATGGATTCAAGCCTACTGTGTTCATTCCTCCTTCAACAGTAAGTAAACAGACTGGACAGAAAAAGAAGATCTGGCAGACTATATCTACATTGAAAAGTAGTGCTGCACAATGGTACAGATTTGTAGAGTAAAACATTTGGTGCTGAGAACATGATACGTGCCCACAGAGTTTGTATTTTGAAGGTTTTAGTTCAGACTACCTCTGGTCTGGTCCAATAGGCTGAACATTCTCTAGTAGCTGGAGCATATTAGATTTGCTCCTGGAGCACCCTAGATTTCATTTCATTTCACACAATCTGAGACTTCTCACAATGCAATTCAAAGCACGGTAAATAGGAACAGTCAGAAGATTCACATGAAAAGCATATTCCTGATTTGAACCGAAACATTAATATAGTTGCTGCCATAGAGTCTGTCAACAAAGATGTTCTGGCATGCAAGAGAATTTCTTGGCCATCTTCAGTGGCACAGCCAATGCCAATTTCTATTTGGAATCGAGGCCTCCTTCTCTGTTGTGATTAAGGGATATTGAAAGATTGTGCTTGCAAAGACCAAAGGTAGGTTTCTGCATCTGTGGAATACATTATTTTTCAGAAAGAAAAAAGTTAAAACCAGAGCTATAGGATCGTAATGCACAGTTCTGAAAAAAACGCAGAACAGATTTACACGAAAACAAGCTTGTATCCCATGTAAGTGCTGATGAGCTGAAGATTTCGTGGAATTTAAACCAGTTCAACTACTGCATCTAAAACACGTCAAAACCAGAATATCAGTTCTGGAATATATCGTAACAGCTGTCTCTGCATTGTTATCCATGTGCACTCAGCAAGAAAGTATGATTATTTCTTTCCCCTCACTCTAGATGTATAGACAATTAGTCATACTTTTGCCACATTTCAGTTGGACCCCCATAATGGAGTTCAGTGAGTCTATGGCTGACCCTGGGCTCTTTTACCTTTTAAAATATTGTGCCATGAAAACACATTATACCATAGACAGATTTGCAATAGGTAAGCTTGTTCTAGAGCAAGTTGTAATGTTGTTTAAATCTGATTCAGTTGCATGTTCTGACATGTAGGACAGGACAACTGAGGAACCCCAGATGAAACTCTTGAAAAAAAACAAATAAATGGGCGTGCCGGCAAAAATATCTCTAATATTAGGACTGATTCACCCCACTCTGAGCAAAAATTCAATAGTCATTTTAATGTTTGTAAAGCTCATCATTTCCCTGTTCAACCGACAGGTTGAACTATAGATATTCATGGAACATAATCAATTTGTTTATTTTGCACTACTGACTTTGTTGAATAGTTGTGTCCATTCTTCTGGAAATTCAAAATACTATTTTAGACAATGAAATAAACTGAATATTTAACAGTCTTGTTTCGGTGAAAATATAAGTTATGAAGTTGTGGGTTTGCAGATACAGCTGAGAAGTTTAGTCACTGCAAAATTTAAGGAAACTACTGGACTATAAACACAATTTCAATATTTTTAAATGTCAGAAAATACAAAGATAAAATATTTTTTAAATTAAATGAACTGTTCAAAAGTTGGAAAAAATTTCACATAGTCTGTAGTGTTTCTATAGATAGTTTTCTATGCTAAAAAAAAAAGTATTTTTAAATACCACCTTAGGAAGAACTTGTTAGCTGTGTTTATTAAATTATCTAAGAGAAGAGGAAAAATATCTGCACTAAAACAAGGTTTTAAGCATAAGGCACCTCCTTACTAGACCTCTGTGCTAGTCCTTATTCTAAAAAAAACAGATCAGCTTTCATTTTTGCCCGAAATATTTTTTTTTCCATCCCAAAGTCCCAGTCTCGGCATTCAGAGGCATATCAATCACAAGAATTCAATTAAATATTTTTACTTCTGCAATTTCACATTGCCAGTCATTTCCTATTTCTGCCCACACAACTCCCCTCCTACATGCTGCACATCTTGCTTTTGAATCGTCCTATAAATCTCCAATTAATTTATTCGTCTTTAATAGTATTGTATATGTCTGCAGGTTTAAAATGCATTTAGACTCAAAATTTAATTTGAATTTGTCTTAATCTTGTCATCTCTGGGTCGTGTAACCAATCCACAGAGTAAAGACATAACCAAATTTGCTGTAGCTTGACATGATAGAGAAAACTCCTACACCTCTGTCTGTCAATGAGGCCTCTTCTTCCTTTCTCTTCTCCCAACTGCTGTCCCAAAGATGATGGTGTCTTTCTGAGAATCTCTTTTCATGCACAGTTGCTACAAGTGTTGGGTTATGTAGGAACAGGATTTGGCACAGAAGTATGTGATCTCAGTTTAGCTTACACAATATGCATAAAGAATATAGTTTTGAGGTTACCACATTCACACTTCAATCATCTGCATGTACTTCCCCCATTTCTTTTTGATCCACAAGAAAGTGTGGAGTTCTGACCACTGAAGGTCATCACGCATGACAAAAGTAAAATATCCCTAAGAAATAATCTAACTGACCCTTGATGCAGAAGGTAGATAAGGTGACCTCTCAAAGTTCCTTCCAGGACCCGTTCTATGGTCATTAGATTTGCACTGAATACTCTGTTCTGGAAAAGTTGCCTTTATTGGCATCTTATCAATATATGTCCAAAGGGACTTTAATTACTACCCAACAGTGAATAACGTGTGTCCTAAACAGATGGAGAGGGAGAGGCCAGAACTTCTCTTGTTCCTTAGAAGGTATTTGAAAGAGGGAATCAAACTCACTTCATTAATATCTTTTATTGTATCACATATTTTAGCACTTTTTTAGAAATACATTGCCTATATGAATAGCTCAAAAGGAAGGCACTTACAAATATAAAGAAAGATACATCTGCAAATATTTGTTTTCAATCACACTGGTATAGTATTTCATTTGGAACTTCTGAGCATTCTATACACCGAATTTTTGTTCACATGAAGGCTTAAGAAAAGCTTTAAAACATACATTTGTTCATTAAAAGAATAAGACAGTAAGAGAACAACACTATAATAAAAAAACCCTCATCACCATGGTAACTAAACACAGGCTAATTTTGTAAGCAAATTTTACCGTGAGAGCAGAATAGACCATTACCTCTATATCACCATTTGAAAAAACCTCAAACGATAAATGATAATTTCTCAATAACTAATAACCATCTGACCAGAGAATTCAGAAAAAAAGTCATTAAGAGCCATAATTTCAAACACGTTTATATGATATTGTCAAACATTTTCAGACAAGCACCTTTGTTTTAGACATTTCACAGACTATTTGTGAAGAAGAAAAAATGTGAAGTTAATGACTACATTACTTTCAAATAACAGTGTAATGTCTAAAGGCTAACTGCCTGTGCTATATAAAACATTCCCCCCAAAATGTTTATAAGGATCAAAATTATACTCAGTGTGTTGCACTAACAAAAAGGTAGCAGATATGTTTGACTGGCAGAACTGCATAATGAGTGATTAGTTGCTCACCTTACCTACACACCACCTACCAGTGTTCCGAACGCATGAGAAGTCATAGTGGATGCGAATTTTTTTAAAATGCCACAGAGTGCAAATGCCTCAGATGAGTATATGGGAAAGAAGATCCATCAGACTGATTACTACCAACAGGCAAGAAAGAGATGCCAGATTAATTTCTGTCCGTTTAGGATCTGACCTTTCAGCTGGAGCTACCAACAAAGGCTTCCACCTAACAGCAATTTCAGTGGCAGTTTCTATGACATGCCCATCTATCTACAGTTTTCTACCACTTGGATCCTCCCGCAACTGAATAACCGCTTTCTTACTGGGACCTGGACTGAGCCAAGCAACACATTTTTTTAATGAGTTGCCAGCAGTCAGCTCTCACAGTAAGCCTGGACTTCCCTACTTCACTGCAACGTGTCGCCTGCTGTCCTGCACTTCACGCATCAGAAAATCAATGTGTAGTATAAGAATTTCCCCACAAAAATAAATTGGTGTGGTGCTCATCACTTCATGGCACACTGAAAATGTCATTATTTATTTTACAAAAGATGACAATGAGGTTCTATTTAATACGCAAAGTCTTTTTTTGTTGTTTTGTTTTTTTTGTTGTTGTTGTTCTGGTACTGACCAAGCCAATGTGAATGAAAACTTTCTTGGTACGGTTCCATCAGGCCTATTAGAAAGGAAATACGTTACTACATTTTACATTGTAACAAATATGTATTCTTTTAAACTCCTAATAAAAATGCAAAAAGATATTTCTCAGTAGCACTGGTGGCAAGTGTTCTTTCAGCATCTCCTAACAAACAGCTAATTGTACATCTACTGTGTCAGATGTTGGAATTTTTTTTCCTTAGACTCATTGTAGGATCGCCTTCATTTTAGCTTCATGCAACCTAAGATGTTACATTTTGTGTGGTCAGATACCATTTCCACTTACCAATGAATATTTCAGTATTTCCTATTAAGTATTCATTGGAGCAGGAAACAAAATGATGGTGTTTTGCTTCCCTAGTGGGTGCCCTAACTGCTGGCCTTTACAGCCCCAGACTGTTCTGCTTTCTGTCTTTCACCCAATTAATATTTAAATAGTGTGTACAAAGTAGATTTATTACAAGACAATAAAACCTGAGGACTGGTGGAAAACCACCGTATGCCCTGATTCTTAAATCGATGTTCTCTAAAAGAGGAAGGGGAGGGAACACATATGCTTAATCAGGTTAGGTTACATCTGAATATGCATCTGAACCTCTCTCTTCCAAAAGCAAATGTCTGTTTTATTATTTCTGCCAGTGCTTTTATGTAAGATAGGAACTAAGTGACTTGAAGCTACCAGAATTTAGGCACTGATGAGTAAAATTTAGTTGCAGAGTCAGCTCCAGTGACTGCAAGTCTAATGGATATTCCGTGAACATTAGCAGGAGCCGAATGTTATATTGAGGCATATAGAGAAGCATATGAGCACATCTTATTTTTGATGTATCCACAACAGGATATCTAGACTCAACAGAATTTATCTGTTTGCTACAGAGACAGCAAATAGATTTCTATTTCTTAATGATCCTCAGTATTAAAGTCATCCTCAGGAGCTCTGTGGAATTTATTTTCACATTTCACTCATCCTTTCATGGGTGATTTCCAACCCCTGATGAAGTGCGAGTGAGGACTAAGGAGATATTTTGAAGGAAATATTCAGAGCTTTTGAATTAAAAATAAATTTATCTGGCTTTAGTTCTTTCTAATTTTGATGACAAAAATAATGTCAAGTGGAGCATGTTAAGAATTCAAAATCATTTAATCAGAATATACTATCACAATTCAAATCCATGCTATCCATTAAACAATAACCAGCATCATTTCAGACTAAAAAGAGCAAGTTATTTTAGCACAGCATTTCAGAGGGTCTATTATGACCTCCAAGAAGCAGTAAACATCTTGAAGCAAAATTCATTAAGATTTAATTTTCAAAAGCAAAAAATTGAATAAAGCTTTGAGAAGACAGGCTCACTAACCTATCTATGACACGAGGAAAATCAAGACCTGAATTAGTTCTGCCACTGCAACATCACCTCATGGGATGAGAATAAAGCAATACGATCAGGATAGGAAACATTGCACTTTCTTCAGTGCATGAGTAAAATGTAGGGCTGGGAGAAAGTCTGTCCAGAGTCAAAACTACCCTGTATATGATAAGGAGCTGTATGATAAAGAGACAATGAGGCAGGTGAAGTAGCTTGGTTTTATGAGCTCAGAATCCTAAGAAAGAGGAAACACCTGTGTAATTATCACACAAATATACTGAAGCCTGATACAGGACTGAGTAACTGCCAGTTATCCTGAAAGCTTACTTGGTTGCCCAGCCGCCATAAGGAGTGTACAACTATGAACAGATTAAACTTGATGGACAGAAGATCATGGATAAGCCATCACATATTTGAAAAGAGTTTTGCAAGAAGTCAGTCCCACTCAACTCCAATTTTACAATGAGGAATTACTCTGAAATATGACTGTCAATAGCCAAGAGGCAGGCCTCCCAAGAAGTGGAAGATAACAAACACATCACTGCCTATCTCTGCACAAAACCATTAATGTGGGAAGTGTCTACTCAACAGAAAAGATGGCACTACTATAAAATGGACAAAAGACAGCCTCAGATAAAGCTTACTCACTGAGTAAACAGCTTCCATCAAAACCTGACCTTTTCCTGATTGAACAACAGAGAAAACAAGAATATGCATTCCAAATGCAGATATTTGGCATTCTGATGCCATCAGTTTTTACGAGGAAAGGGAATAAGAGACAACTTGAAGTAGCTTTTCGCCCTAGAAACCAAAAGAACTGAGTCTGAAAAAGAAGCTGCAAGTCTAAGCAAGTGTCGGGGAAGAGAAAAAGAGACGGCCATCGGGCAGATTCAGTTCTCAGCTGCTGTGAAAGGAAAAGATTAAATAGCATCTCACCAACTCAGAGCACCCATGCCTGGAATGCCTGATTAACCTGGCTGGAACAAACAGTGTCCAGAAGGAGAAATAATGGAGAAGGAGTCTTGCAGAAAAGAACTAGACAGTGTACACTACGTTCTTTCTTTTCTTGGGCACAGAGGCAAACTTTCCCTGGGAGGAACATGTCAAAATATAAAGTGCTATCTCTCCACACTCAGGTAAAAGAAAAAAAAAAGGTTATCTGTGCACAAAATTCCTCTGTTCCTGACAGCCAAGGACTGGAAAGGTTCCCTTGGATCTATACCAGGCTTGTATTGCACCTTTTGCCTAGTTGCAAGAATACGGCCCTTCTTTTAGAACACTAAATATTTTAATTTTTAAAACTCCACTTGTGGATTATTTCTGCTATATTAGACTGAAGACATATCAGTTGAATCATAAAGTTAGCATCACAATTGATCTACTCCTACAAATTATTAAAAAAAAAAAGGTGTGTCCATCTTCTAAAATATTCAGCCTAGTGGGGTCTTTATTTACTTCTGTTGGTTAAGTTCCATAGCTAGGATTCATAACTAAATTATTTATTTGTCTAACTTGCAGCCTAAAAGCCATTTAAATACAGATAGGAAAAAAAAAATATTGTGCTTTTAAAAAACATAGTTAATAAGCAAAACGAATTTTCTTTCTGGCACCTTCCCCATCTGGACTATCGAAGTATTTATAAAACTGTACACACATGCAGAAAAGTAAAGAATTTTTTTTCTTCTTTTTAATAATATCAGTAAATGAAACCAGAGACAAAAAACAGAGATGAAGAAGGAATTTTGATGTAAGATAAAAGGATGTGCAAACTCTTCAAATCTTTCTGGTTTTGTACTTGTGAAGAGGAATGACTCCTACAAGTAGTGCAGTTAACACAAGACTTTATGCTGATGAGATTAGGGGGCAAACAGAAAATATTTGAAGGTTGATAGAGCTTGTAGTGGTGGTGGTATGTTTCTTCCTCAGGATAGCTGATGTTGTGTGCCAGGGCTTCAATTTTCCCTCTAATGACTTGCTGATCCAGTGAACAAAACACATTGGTCACACATCCAAGTCTTACGCGCTGTGATTTACTCTGCTTTGGAGCACTATGCTAGGCCATTAGACAAATCATCCATAGCACTTTCTAAGACCACGAGTCAATGAGTTGGATTACTGCCAGCTCAGAAACGTCCTGCTAAAACTATCTGTTAAAAGCTATTCAGTGTAGCTCCTGAATTTTCTAAAATTATCAAGACCAGAATTTAAATATTCCACTTCATTTGCAATGACCTTTGGTACCCTTTTTGAAAAACAAACAAACACAAACAACAAAACAAACAAACAAACCCACAAAAAACCCTCCAAAACAATGACAAACAAAAAATCCCCACCCACCGTTTTAAATTACTGATTGCAAAAACCCTTATAAGAAATGTTTGCTACATATAAGGCACCTCCCTTCTAATGACAGATGTTACCTTTCTTACTTATTCTTCCTTCCAAATGAGACCATCTGCAAATCTGGACATTAAGACCAGCCAATAAATCATAGTTCAGCTCTTTGGAGAAATTATCTTATTTAAGTTTTCTTAAGTTTTATTTATTTTAATGCGTTTAACTTTCTGTATATACCCACATTAAAAATCTGATTTTTCAGAGTATAGAATACATTATTGTTCCCTCAGGAGATAGAGGAGCTGGTTGGTTCTGCAAACATGTATACTGAGACCATGAAGTGTCAGCCAAACAATTAAAAAAAAAATCCTCATCAGGAAATGGTAAAATAAACACACTGAACTGACTTGTATTTTAGATGTCACCATGACACACACAGCTGGAACCTCATGCACTGTAACATGAACTTTCTAGGCTGTGTCAGCCTCATGTGTTGCTGGGGTACGTACATGTACTAGTTCCATTCAGGATATACAATAATTGCAAATTTTGCAGCTCCTTAAAACAATAGCTTTGAACAATGTAGAGATTTCTCCAGTATTCAAAATACGGCCAAAGAAGATATATCTTGAAGAAGAGACTATTATAGAGATTATTCTTTTCCTCAGAAAAAAACCAGCTTTTCTAGCACCCATACGAAAAAAAGTGTAGGAGTCACATTAGATTTTGAGAAGGCAACTTCAAAAAGGAAGACTTATATTTTCTCTGTAAAACTAATCATTTCACCTTTCACTTTGAACAGTAATTTTTGACATAAAATCCAAGCCAAGTAGCTGAGTACAAAATTAGAATTCAAAAGCATCTTGTGTCCAGAATTGGAACAGCTGAAGAATAAGCAATTGTCTTCCTAAATGTATAGCTATTTGAATATACAATTATCATACCACTATTATTTTGATTTCTACTCTTGCTGGCCTCACATTTCTACTTTTATTTCTCTGTCAGGACTTTATAGGAGGATTGTGGAAATCTACAGACAGACCCATGAGCTCAAACATCCTGCTGACTGATTTGGTAGTCAAAGATTCTCCAAGCCCAACATTATTGAAAAGTGGAAGTTCTTTTATTTTATGTAGGTGGTTTACTCAAATGCAGTGAAGTGATGCCAGTCACTTCAGACAGAGAATATTGTGTTCTGACTCATGAACTTCAAAAAATAAATTCCAAGGAAGAAAACAGTCAAGGAATTTCTAGAATTTTTAAGAAAAACATAACAAACGCTTCTTCCCAGCTAATATCCACCTTTTTGGCCTGTTTGATTGCTGCTGGAGCGGGAAACAATTAATTTAGCCATTCCTACACAAACTACTATGGCTATAAAAGGAAACCTTTAATTATTTAATGTGGCTTGATCATTGTACGTGGTCAAATAGGCTTTTGAGAAGGAAAATTATGAATTTATTGTAGACGTATCACTTATTTCAGTTAAAAAAATCTTAGAATTTCAAAAGTCTCAAGTGGTATTCAGTAAAAAGAAAGACTAGTTCCTCAGGGGCAATACTCTTCCTAACATTCAGAAGTTCTGGTTCAACAATGGAGATATGAACTATGACTGAAGGCACAAAAAGCCAAACTTGTGACAGAAGAACAGAGCCAGACTATTCATTTTTGGTTTGGTTTGGTGTTTTTAATATGAATGGTAGTTTAGACTGAAACTATGCTCTCAATAGAAAAGGAAGGGCTAGAGAGAATTTTTTAAATCAGTATTCAGGCAGAGTTCTTCAGCATGACAATGGTCCTCTCACAAGTGGCTTCTAAGGAGCTCTAACAAACAAATTTTTGCAAAGTACCACATTTCTTTATCACTTCAGCTGAATACCTTAAAAAACTGATTGTATCATTAAAACCTAATCTAAAGCCTATGATAAGCTATAACTACAAAGGATGTGAACAAGGTAGGATAAAAAACGTTTAAATAACAAGTGTGTCATTTACTTAATAGTGAGCAAATGTAAGTGGGCTTTGGCCTAATTTCTACTTGAAAATAATAGAAGTTCCTGTACTGTGGGACTGAGCAATATAGGAGCCAAAATCATTTCTCTGTGCTACAGGAATCCTGAGAGATGTAGATCATGATTGGATTCCATTACTGCTGACATTTCACACAGACTTTAAAAGAGAGAACTCTTATTCCTAGTACTTACAGCCAACTATCAAATAAATCCAGTTACAGGTGTAGAGTACAAATTTCGAATTAGATGAAGACAGGAAGGCTGTGGGGCCATTTGGACCACCATGTTAGTATTTATATCAGTTAACATGTACAGGAATACATACATACATACGTGTGTATGTATAAATGCATATACACACACACAAGTATAAAGGCACCTGTCATGAGCACTTGACAGCTAGCCACGGTTGCTTACTTATTTCACCAAGGTCACAAAGGAAGGATTGACATTGAGCATGAAGACGTTAGCACCTAAGGAGACCATTTATCTCAAGTAGAGGATAAAACATGAGACAGAACAGATGATGAACCAAGCCCAAAGTGAGCACTGACACAGAATGTGAGCAAAGAAAGGAGTTTTCAAGAACCTTACTGCTAACCAGTAAAAGGATGGGACATATGAAAATAAGTCATTTTCCGTGAAATATGTTTACGGATTATAGAAATTGTGGACTGATTTTCACAGAATGGCCGAAGTAGAAAGGGACATCTGGAAGTCATCTGGCCCAACATCCTTGCTCAAGCAGGGCCACCTAGAGCCAGTTGTCCAGGACCATGTCCAGATGACTTTTGAATAAGTCTGACAATGGAGACTTAACAACGTCCCTGGGCAATCTGTGATCGTGTTCTGTCACCCTCATACTGAAATAGTGTTTCCTCATTTTCAGAGGGAACCTCCTGTGTTTCATTTTGTGCCCATTGCCTCTTGTCCTGTCACAGGGCACCACTGAAAAACAAGCCTGGCTCTGTCTTCTTCACACCTTCCTTTCAGGCATTCCCACACACTGATGAGATCGCCCCTGAGCCTTCTTGTCTCCAGGCAGAACAGCCCCAGCAACCTCAGCACTTCCTTATATGAAAAGGGCTCTGGTCCCTTAATCATCTTCATGGCTCTTCAGCCATGTGGCCACTTCATCTATTAGTGTTTATTTTTAAATTTTCCAGTACTCTTTTTCAAATATTGGGATTTTTGTCTTCCTCCTTCCTCCTTCCACTGAAGCTTTTTGGCCAGTGAAATTGTTATGCTATTTGCCAGTTATATGGTCAAGGAAAACTATCTTCAATTACAAATGTTCTGATGATTTGTTGCCTTGTGATATAGAATATCCCTTCCCAAGCTGATTGGAAATAAACTATGAAATTATTATTCCACAGTCCTCCCACTTCAAAGCCCTGTCCAAAGCCCAGTATATATACACATGAGCTCAAATACATTTTATTTCCAACTTCTATGAGGGGGAGCTGGAGTTCACATTTGAATCTCTAAGCTAGAGCAGATGCAGCTGATAGGAGTTAGATTTCATTTGCAGCAGATCCCTGCATGAGCTCTGTGTAGAATAATGCTGCATGGCATCTTAAGATCACTGTGAATCTTTGAATCAGACCAGAGCCTTCAGGAGAACTAAGACTCAGAAAACACAAAAGCCAGGCTTACTTTCTCGTCCCATCGCGATAATTTTATATTATCATTACCAGTGTTTAAGAGAAATTAAGGTGGCCTGTTGTCCTTAACCCTCAGTCAAAATTTTCTGGAATCAAAACATTATCTTGCTACCTATTTCAATAAAATGAGATTCCAAGAAGAAATTAAAGTTTGTTAAAATCACAAAATAGTCTTCTGCTGCTCATGAATTCCTATGGTAACAGGAACTGAGCATGTTTGAAAGTTTTTCAGTATAATGTATTTCACCTAAGAGTGCAAAAATGTTAGCTGTAACACCCATTCAAACAAAGCAAGTAATAGTAGCCTTCAGAGTGAATCTCCACAAAGCGAAAAGGAAGATTTAATGAGAATGTTATTAGTCATCCCACACAAAAACTTCAAAAGCCTCAAGGAACAGAACTTACAAAGAAAGTGCCATGTATAAACCATGGCTTTGAAATGAGCAGTTGAATCTACATTTGCAATAAAGAAATTCAATACAAATAGAAGAAAGTATGACAACCAGCTTTTTTCATCCCGCATAGCTTCAGCAAACTCAGAAAAAAAGAGTTAAATCATTCTGCAGCACCCAGAAGCACTCGAGACAAGGAGATGGTCAGGCTGCCATGGCAAAACAAGCTGCATTTTTGCTGGTATTTAATTTCTGTATTGTTGATTCTGACCCTCTAGTAAATGATGCTCTGAAATTAGAGTGCTGGGAGCTGCAACAAAAGGATGTGGCCATTCATCTGTTCACAAACTAGAAAAATTCTTGATGGTGCAGTCCACAGATTTAAGTCACGATATTCAAGCATTCCAGCACCAAGTATAAGGTGTAGATTTACATGGGGTTGATTTACATACATACTTCAGCTCCTTGCAAAGTGAACAGGGATAGTAACTTAACAATGGGACACACAGCTGCCTGCTTTCTGGCTAGGATCAAGAAAGGCATCCAAGGTGCCAAAGTCAGTCAAACACAACATATAATTTCTTCCTGAAAACTCAGTGTGCCCATAGGAAACAGTTTCAGAACCTGACACACTTTAATCCAGACACATAAAAAGATTTTAGCCACATACAGCCTAGGACAAAAGATAAAGTGTAGACGTGACCGTCATAAAGTAGCAAATGAATTCAAGCAGGATACAGCAGACAAGGGGTCAGTTCTTTCCTCAGCCCAAGGGCTTTCCCCAACAAACCAGATCCTGGGCAGTTCTCCAAACTCAGAACTACAGCACAACTGATTAGGGCTGAAGGAAAAAGCACTTTTTGCCCTTCCTGTTGGCAGTAAGACACCATGCAGCAAAACATGAGATACAGAAAGCTAAAAAAAACCCCAAACAGCAAAATCCCTATAGATTCTTGTAGCTTCATCGCAGGGAGGTTCAGAACAGGTCAAACACCAACTGTTTCACCCCACAGTTGAAACAGCCAAGGGGTGTTTTACTGCCAGCACAAGCTGTATCACACAGTCATTGCACACTATGTTGGACTGCCAGCCACGTCAGTATGTTTGCACCAACTCCAGACCCTTAAGGTCTTTCGCAGTTATCAGACCTCTCAGAAATTAACAACTTGTATCATTGAGTCCTAAGACAAGGGATGCAAATGGATTACTTTTCCAGCTTGGATCTGGAGTGCCTTTCAGAAGTACAGTTCTTGATCATTCCACATACCATGCTTGGGTTCACACTGCAGAGCAGTCTGAGAGGGTACAAACTGGGATTTTTTTGAATGAAAAAAACCCCAGAAGATGCACATTCAGAGTGAACCTCATGAACTCTAACCACAAACGGTCCGCAGGACTACATGCATTTTGGAAAGGTTTATTTGAAGTAGTTCTGGTCACAGAATCACAGAATGTCAGTGATTGAAAGGGACCTCAAAAGACCATCCAGTCCAATCCCCCCACCGGAGCAGGAACACCCAGATGAGGTTACACAGGAAGGCGTCCAGGCGAGTTTTGAATGTCTCCAGAGAAGGAGACTCCACAACCTCCCTGGGCAGCCTGTTCCAGTGACCAGAACTACCTCAAATAAACCTTTCCAAAATGCACGTAGTGTGGACACGAGGGTCTTCATACCAAGTGATCTGTTCAGTAGATCTACTCTTAATTGAATCACAGTGTCCATTAATGTAGGCAGTCAAAACAGAGGGACTCAGTCTTTTGGTTCATAAATAAAGACAGAAACACAGTTAGTTTTGCTATAGAAGCATGTGATCAAACTCTTTCAACTGAGTTCAATGAAAGTTACATTGGAAATGAAAATTAAGGGATGTGCTTGTGAATCTTCAAGGGAATTTGATACTGTTAGAAATTAGGAAAAAAATACAGTCAAATTTGAATTGAGGCCACTTCTCTTAGACTTCCTTTAAAGCTTCACTTTAGCCATTCAGAACTAAACCCACAAATTGTTTAAGGATAGTAACGCCCTATTTTTTAGGTAATTAGGTACTTAGAGGAATCTTCAACCCCTTACAAAATGCCCATGGTCACCACAAAAAACATGCACAGAAATGGGCACAAGTGTGTGATATTCACAGCCAACAACGAGCTGCACAGAACTAACACAGACAGCAAATAAGGAGAAAAGATCCATGCAAGCATTCGTTAGTGTACTGAGTCTGCCTGGGATGGAGTTACCTTCTTCCGTAGCAGACAGTATGATGCTGTGTTTTGGATTTGTGGCTAAAACAGTAGCCAGTGTTTTGGGTATTGCTGATCAGTGCTTGCACACCATCAAGGCCTCTGTTTCTTATGCTGCTTCCCAGAGAGTAGGCCACAGGTGGATAAGAATTTAGGATGGGACACGGCCAGGACATCTGACATGGACTGACCAAAGGGGTATCCCATACCATGTGCCATTGTGCTCAACAACAAAAAGTTAAGGATAGGAGGAGGCAGGGAATATGTTCACAGTTATGGCATTTGTCTTCCCAAGTAACTGTGATGCATGATGGTCTGCTTTCCAGGATGCAGCTGAACATCTGTCTGCTGATGGGAAGTAATGAATAAATTTCTTATTTCAGTTTGCTTGGGTGCACAGATTTGTTTCACCTATTAAACTCTCTTTATTTCAAGCCACAAGTTTCTTGGTTTTGCTCTTCTGATTTTCTCTCCCAACCCATCACAGGAGGGCAAGGGGAGTAAGTGAGCAACTAACTATATGGGTGCTTGGTTGCTGAACGTGGTCAACCCACTACAGCTGGGCTAGAAAGAATGATATTCACTGTAAGTGGCCAAGGGCACTACTAAAAGAGTCAAGTGTAAAACCCTACTTTAGTACCTATTTATTTTAATAGAGTAGAACAACTTCAGATAGCACAGGATGAAACTCTGGCTAAGACCATCACCAGCCTGAAAGGACAGAATACAACTAGGATACCCAAGGACAATGCTATAGTTTAAATAAGATCAAAAGGAAATCCAAACCCACATCTTTCAGGTGAGGAGTTCACCTACTGTCATACCCAATCCACATCACCACATGTCTCTTCTTCCAATTACTGTTACTCGTGTTTAAACACTAGATGACGTTATAAAAACACTCACCTGTCTAGGCCATAAACCAACAAAATACCATACGGTTACAAGGGGCTGACATTGAGTCCAAGCCAATAAAACCAGGGGAGATTAAGAGAAGGAAAACAAAACAAAACACAACACACCAAAACCCAAAACACTTCAGAGCACCAAACCAGGCAGATGAGAGGAATAAAGCTGTTCGTTGTGGGGTTTGTTTTTTTTTTTTAATACCTACCGAAATATTCTGAAGTGCTCAACCTAGTGATAATTTAGTACCCAGACCTCTGTTGTGGAAAGCAGTACAATAGAATACAGGTTCTTCATCAATGTCTTAGAGTGAAAAATAGCAGACCATCTCTTGGAGAAGAAAAAATTTCTTCCTATAGTTGATTCACATTAATTGGAAAAAAGTTATTTGAAAAGGTGACAGTAGGAGGAAAACTTGTACAGAAGTGATAATGGAATGATACTGCTAATGCATCTTCAGTTAGGAAAATAAGGAGGAGCACAGATTTTATGAATGTACTCTTCGAAACAAATTTGCTGTCTAGGATAGCTAGAAAACAAAGATAACACTGTAGGGGGCAGGGCAGCGCGGATGGGGGAGAGAGTTTTCCAGTTCTCAAAGAGTGATAGTAAGAGCACAGAGAAAAAGAATCCTTTAGCACAAAATGTACAAGAACTCATGAGCTGTTCAGTAGCTTAAAATTTGAAAAAGCAGCACGTGAAATGAAAATGGGTTCAAATTACTAAGCGTAGGAGAGTCAGATGAGAAAGTCCATGGCAAAATGAGATAGATGTTGTTCCTTGTTAACAATCACAAAGAATTTTCCTACATATGACAGTCACAAGAGGAAGAACAAAGAAAGTGAAAAAAACAAATGAGGCAAGAATTCTGGCTGGAAACAGAAAGAAAAGGCAAGACCCCAATGAACCACTGGATGTTGAGAAGACGTGTAGTGATGCTTTCAAAAGCATTTGCCATATTTTTATCTCTTTCTCTGAGCTTTCCAGATCCTGGACTAGACAGATATTTGGTCTGACCCACTCTAGCTATTCTTGTGTGCTTTTTGCTATGCTTGTACGTTAGAACTGATGAAGATCAGGGCTACAAATAGAAAAAATGCCAGAAAAGCTGGAGAAGGTCATTATCTGGCTTTCATAGGGGTATTTCAAGTAGTCAAAAAATAAAATAGCTTGAATTCAATTCCTATGAAAAGACTGGAACATATAAGCAAGCCTATTTGCAAGTGATGCACAGATAGCTAGACAAATGTCAAGAATAAGTCATCATATCAGTTGCATTTTCTTCTACCACATCTTTCTACACTTTTGTTTACATTTTCTTCTATAGACAACATCTTCTTGCTATCCTTAATGGAACAGCTCTTTTTATCAGTGCTCCAATGTGAAGACAGAACCACAAGTGCTCTATAATGGGGAATGGGGAGGGAGGCAGAAGGTATATCACTTAAGTGCAACATATCACATTTTGGTTTTCTTTATTCACTTAACATTCAGAAATTCTGTCCCGGATCAGCCTGTTTCCATTAGTGATTTTGTGTCACTAAAACTGATTTACAGATTTTCAGATATCTATTTTTTGTCCCAATTTATCTTCATTGCCCAGCAGTCACCAGCAGTGGATATTCAGCCGTGGTCTTCCCTCTTAAAGAGATAACACCTGAGGTCAGAGTTGTATTTTTTTTCTTTATCTGCTCCTTGACAATATTTGAAAGAAATGTGAATTACTTGTTGTACAAACCACTATAATGGGAAATTAAATTCAGATGGACCACTTTTTAGTGTGAATTCAGCCTCCAGAATACTTATAACCTGGAACACCTCTAACTACTTTAAATCAACATGGACATACCACCATGCTATAAAACATACTCCGCTACCCCTACTTCCAATCTCCTCACTGATTCTCACCTGTGGGAAGTAACAGACAGACTACCAGGTGAAGCCTTAAGATTGTTGAGCAGAACAAGATTTTCACAGTTCTTGCACGTCAGTTACTCATTCATATACTCCCATCAATTTGTAAAGCGACTAAAAAGATAATAACCACAAGGTCTACTTGCTTAGCTTGTACTGTACAGTAATTTCCAGAGCCTTTTCTAAACTAGAACTGGTAGCTGCTTGTTCTTCATATTGGCTTTCTGCCTGATCACATTACCCATTCCTGTCATTTTCAGAGGATTTTAAATTTTTTAATTTTATTTTACAATGCTTGCACTCTTCCCCAAACTTAAACTATTTGCAAGTTTATTAATTCTACCCTCTGTTCCATCATCCAGGTCCATCCATAATGTTACTATTGTGTAATACTGCACGTGGGACAGACGGCAATACCCAACTTGACACGCTTCCCTAGTTTATTAATGATCAGTCAATATCTGCTGAGCCCAGCTCTCCAACCACTTTTACATTTACCCAGTAGTAGGTTTCCTGAGGTTGCTTATCAGAACTGTCAAAATGCTTTCTAAAGCCAGATTTTTTTTCTCTGCCATCGTACCTTTTTCAGGGTAGCAAATTGATTTCAGTAAGTCTCTACCAATTATTAGGTATCTGCTGGCAAGCTTCCAGGTACTTACCAATTATTCAACTATTTTTCTTGGAAGCTGACTGGGCTAGACTTTTCTGACTACTACTTTCAGCTTGCCAAGTGAAAGAAATGCTAGACTTGCCTTCATTTTTTGATTTTTTTTTTCCTCTCCAGCATTCTGACACACCACTGATGAATTCCCCAAAATTACTGAAAGGGCCTGACATCCCAGCCTATTTTTGGGGGGTGAGGGGGGAAGAGGGGGAGGAAGGAAGAAGAGGGAGTGTTTTGTGTTTTATCTTAGGATAAAGTTCAACAGGCTTAACACATCCTAATGTATCTTATTGAAGTACCCTCTTAATCTGTTCCATCTTTATTAAAAGATATATTTTACCATTTCAACACCGGATTAAATCTTCCAGCCACCAGCCCACAGGAGTCAGCCACGTGACCCTTTCAGTGAAGACTGGCACAACGAAAACGTAGTAAATCATCTGATGGTCTTAGCAATGCATGTTGAGGCTCTGAGTCACAGAGGAGTCCTTCCCCATTTTCTTATTGATGTTGATAGGATTACCTTTCCTGCAATTAAAGCATTTCCCTTTCACCCTTGTCTCAAGGATGATCCCGCACTCCTCCTTGGGGCATGAAGTTCAGCCCAACTTACTCCATATCTGCTAAGGCATACCAGAGATCTCCTGCACCTTTGTGTGAAAAATGTCACATTATTGACTTGCATCTAGAGCACATTTAATTCAAGTCATGGTACTGCAAAACACTCCAGAAAGACTTATTAATTATTAGGGAAAAAAAAGACAGTATATACTGCTAGTTTGGAAGCAATGATTGAGTAAGATTAGGGCATGGTAAGAGACAGAAAAAAAGGGATGAGAAAAGAAGTCCTCAGTGACCAGACTTCCCTAGGCCACAGCTCCACAGCAGCCTAGAACAAACCAAAAAGGTCTCCCTTACCTGGATAAGTGTCCTCCAGAGTGGCTAAGAGAGCATCATATCCACCTTCATATCTGAGCCTGCAGCCCTGACAGGGCCTTTCCTCATCTCTGGTAGAGCACATCAGTTCTCACAGCCACCACCCTGGAGGCTTCCAAGGGTGGACAATCTTTCTTCCAGAGACTTCTGATGTGATCCTATGTGCAACCTGCTGGCTGTCCTGAGTACGGCAGCCATGATCCTTCCCCACCTCATTCCTCTCACCCCAATAAGGCTGTTTGCCTCCCTCTTTTTCACCTCCTAGTCTCTGTTTCTGCTGTTACCGTAGCAAATTGAATCAGGCCACAAAGAGATTAAGCACTAGATGCAGCAGGAACACACAGAGAGGGGCAGGAGAAGGGACTAGAACTGCCCCTTTTAGCAGCAAGCTGTAAAGCAGTTCAGCATGACTCAGTTTCACCCTCATCCTATTCATTCCTCACCTAAGGGACAACATGATTGTTCTTCATACAAATGGGCAGTGTTTCATTTCTGTAGATATATGTTTCTGTATCTCTCTGGTAAAAAAAAAAAAGAGATTCAGGAGTGAGAAAAGCTCCCTGTTTTTGAGAACTTTCACTTCCGATAACTCTAAGTATGCTTAAGCACAAAATAATTTACACTAAACTTTACATGCTACGTCAAACTATACATTAATAAAATGTTACAGAAGTGTCCACACAATGACAATCACACTTCACATTCCTATCTCTGGGGCAAGATGAACCACAATAAAAGGCATTTTACTACTTCAGGGCAACAGTTTCCACCCCAGGAACTTTTCAAAAATCAAACTAAGAACTAATTGTTTGAACATAATGAGTGAGTCATATTGTTTGCATCTTTTACTAGCTCTTGAGAGACTAACACAATGGCAAAAAAACAACCAGAAGTGCTTTAAGGACAGTTAAAAACTGGATATGGCTTGCTGGGGCCAGGAAACTCCCGAGATATCCACCAGCTCCCTCACTGGAGGGCATCACATGGTTGGTTTTTTTTCTTCATATTGATGAGAGTCGCTGTATAAGGCTAGAGAACAAGATTCTCTTCAGAACAGCAGGAACAAGAAGAGCTAGCTGAATCCATTACGGTATAGAGAACAGCTCTCATCCAGCACGCAATTTAGTAGTGAAGTCCAATATGTAAAATTTTATAACTGCAATTGCTCACCCAGGAGCATTGCAGATCTGGGAGTACTGGTATATTTCAAAAAAATAATGCTGCTGTATGAGCTGTGATAAGCTGTAAGGGAAAAAAAAAAGTACATCTGCCACTAGCAGCATAATCTTTGCAGTTATGGAGAGGAAGATTTGCTAAAGAATCACTGAGAACAGTTTTGGGAAGAGTCCAAACAATACACCCATGCCAGAGAGTAACAATGGGGCAGTAGGTACAATGAGAACACGTAGATTTTTATCCATGAGAGGATCGTGACTCAGGTGAACTGGGCTAAGCAAAACTACTTGAGGATAATTTTTTGCCACATTATCGTACAAAATGGCTGGATTCCTCAAAGCGATTTGAGATCATTTTCTCCCAGGACCAGATGACAATCTTGAAAAGGCACTTAAAAAAAAAAAAAGGTGAAACACAAAGGCAACGCCACAAAGCCTAAAGAATTGTCCTTGGGGAACAACGACTTGAGTCCTATGTTTAATTTAGGATGAATAGGTAAATCTACATAAGGCCCTTCAGAAACAGATAGAGTAAGATTAAAAGTAACACTATCAGGAACAATAGGCTAGCATTTTTATGAGATGAGCTCTTCAGTTGACAACATCCCCATCATATCAGACAACTCAGAGTCACTGCTACAAAGATTTGTTCAGGCACTAGCCTAAAATAGGATACTAATATGGAAACAATTCTATTTAGAGTACATTCCCTAAGACAGAAATTCACATACGTAAAGAGCAGCCCTTCCCCACATTACTCATCCAGCCCAATCACAGATTTGCCAAGCCTGAATGACGTACTTATCGCTGTGTCTTTGGCAGGGGACCTGGGAGCCTTACTGGGAACTGTGAAAAGACATCCAGCAAGCCTGTCAAAACAGGGACTGTTCACACATAGCTAAGAGGATGAGACAGAACCACCCTCACATGACTTCTGCAGTTGCACTTGGAAATCCATGGAAACAGTTGAACGGCATTAGAACAGCTCCTCGCTTCACTGTAGGAGGACGCCAGCTTGTCAGGATGCTGATCTTTAACTTTCTTTGAAGAAAAAGTAGACACACTTCATCTCCAAACGAAGGCAGCATTCCTGTTGGTGAGGTACAAATTTCTACTGCTACCACTTAAATCTCGTACCATTTGTCTGCTCAGCAAGTCTTGCACATCAATGCTGGTTCCACACACACGAGTAGCACTGGTTCCACAGCTTGATAAATCCTTTGTTCAGCGGCACAAATAGCAGGATGGCGGATGAATGAGTGCTCTTTTGCTTGATTAACTTACAATGCAGCTTTTTTCAAGCCTGGATGACCCATCCCGCTACTCTTGGAATACCTCCAAGATCACAAAAATTATGATTTGTTGCTAGCAAGGCACACCACCCTCTAGTCAGAACACCACCACCACTCTTGGCTTGTGGACACACCACAGAGCAATTGGCTAAGGCAGCTAGTTCTTCTGCTTTTCTCTTTTTGATGTCAACAGATGTTTACAAGTCTGCAACACATCAGGTACAACAGCAGGGTTATAGAGTTCTGCCACAGAGCATGGTGATGAGGATTCTCTTCTGTGAAACCCAAAAGTTTGTTCCACTCAAATTGAGGGTAGTGTCATGATCTACCAGTACTGAGCAGGTATTGTAGCCAGCTGTTTGACTGCATGAAGTGGGTAGTCCCAGGTGTACTTCAAACAGTACAAATCAGATGTTAAGCACATCTGCAAAGCAGGACACCTCTGAACATACAAGGGACATTAACTACAGACACCTAGGAGGCCTGGTAGCCCAAATAATGCATTAGTAGTTAAAAATACCTAGGATTAGAACATTTTAAATTAGATAGCTCAGGATATACAGATAGGAGTTGCTCAGGCTAAATTCTGCTAACAACTTTTAATCAACCTTCACCAAGAATGCAAAACAATTCAAGTGCCTGGTCTACAAATGCATGTTCAGCCCCCATCCAGCTTGCATCAAACGTACATCTCTTGTCTACAGAAGATGCAAAGCTACATTCCCCAAAAGACAATAGAGCTCTTGAGTTCTAACTCATGAGCAAGATTCTACAAAGACAATCATAGAATGTTTTGTGCTGGAAAGGTCCTCTAAAGCTTACCTAGTCCACCCGCCCTGCAATGAGCAGGGACATCTTAAATTAGATTAAGCTGCTCACTGCCTCAGACAACTTGACCTGAATGTTTCCAGGGATGGGGCATCTACCATGTCTCTGAGCAACCTGTTCCAGGGCTTCACTACCCTCATTGTAAAAATATCTAGTCTCAATCTTCCTTCTTTTAGTTTAAAACCATTGTCCTATCGCTACAGGCCATACTAAAATACCTCTTCCCACCTTTTTCATAAGCCCTCTAATATAGAAAGGCTGCAACAAGGCCTCTCCAGAGCCTTCTCTTCTCCAGGCTGAACAACCCCAACCCTCTCAGCCTGTCCTCACAGCAGAGCTGTTCCAGCCCTCTGAACATTTTTGTGGCCTCCTCTGGACCCTCTCTGTCAGGTCCATGTTTTTCCTGTACTGAGGCCTCCAGAGCTGGACACAGGACTGCAGGTGGGGTCTCACTAGAGTGCAGTAGAGGGACAGCATCACCTCCCTTGACCTGCTGGGTATGCTCGTTTTGATGCAGCCCAGGATACAGTTGGCTTTCTTGGCTGTGAGCACAAAATGTTGTCTCAAATTCCATTTTTCATCCACCAGTACCCTCAAGCCCTTTTCCACAGGGCTGCTCTTAATCCCTTCATCCCCCAGCCTGTATTGGTACCATCTGTTGCCCTGACCCAGGTGCAGGACCTTTCACTTGGCCTTGTTGAACCTTATCAAGGTTCACGCAGGCCTACTTCTCAAGCTCCTCCAGGTCTCTTCCCTCAGGCCTGTCAACAGCACCACTCAGCTTAGTGTCATCTGCACACTCACAGAGGGTGCACTTTATCCCACTGTCTGTGTCATTGATGAAAATATTAAACAGTACTGGTCCCATTATGGTCACCTGAGAGACACCGCTTATCACTGGTGTCCATCCAGACATTGTGCCATTGACTGCTACTCTCTGGATGTGACCACCCAGCCGATTCCTCATCCACCACACAGTCCACCATCAAATCCATACCTCTCCAATTCGGAGAGCAGGATGTTGTGGGGGGCCAAGTCAAAGGCTTCACAGAAGTCCAGATCAAATGACACCTGTAGCCCTTTTATTTCCACTGATGTAGCAGAGATATCTGATTCCCTGTCAGCAATAGAAACCTCTCCATAGATCAAAACTTAGGAACCTACTGACCAGGTTTAGGTCCTATGCACCTGGAACTGGCAAGCTCCTTTCTTAGCCACCTGATTTTTCATACACCATCCTGCAGCATTAACTCTCCCCACAATGAGAATTAGCCTGGAGTGAGGCAGTATCTAACTCACAGATACCAGATTGTCTAAAATTCAGATAGTGTTGAGCTCTACAGTGCAGGGTGTGCGTTCTTCTGTGGATCTAGCACATGGAAGAGTCTTTTCTCTCAAGTTTTTCATGTCTATGAAAAATTGCTTCTTCACACACTTTTCCTAGACATGTCAGCACCTTGCAGTATATTGCGAGGTAGCATTTGGACAGGCTTTAAATAGCACAGGGCTAGGAGTCACATAGTAAAAATAGCAGCTACCAAAAAAACCAAAAGTTTCTCTCCATCATTAAGTCTCGTAATTTCATGCAAAAAGCTAGTTCAGGGAAGATGCAGTCCAGCTTCTGACAGCACCCTTCTGCCCCCTGTCAGAACTGGGGACAATGACTAGGTTAAGTCTGAAAATCATTCTACAACAGTTGTGTTAGTCAAGTATTAATTTTTCAGCAATGTAATTCCACATACAGAAAAAAACTGCTGAAATGTTCAACTCCATTCATTAAAAGGATATATTTTTTTTTAAATTACCTCATGACCTGGGAAGGAAAACAGTTTGCTTTTAAGTATTTCAACCACAAAGCAGCATATTCCACTTCACCTGGGACCTGAACTCCCAGAAGTTTTCAGTGTGAGCTGCACCCCTCATGTTTGAAAATCCTGCCTTAAAATAATCCTGTTATCAGTGCTTGCACAACATATTTTGCTAGTCAATGATACTAATAAAATTATCATTATTGCTTTGAGATCAATTTGAGGAAAAAAAGAGTACCTGCTTCACAGTTGTGAAAATGAGGATTCCTCTGGAGTTCATGTTTCATAATTGTGTTTTGTTTTGTTCCCCCCTTCTATGCAATAGAAAGAAATGTCCATTGTTATGAACATAACTTTCAGGTTCAAATAAGAAGCTGTTCTACATTCAGGACTATGTACCTCAAAACATATAAAACATTTTGCTTTATAATAAATTGAAGGGTTTTTTTTCACTGACCCATTGCAAAAGAATATTCCATGAAAATCAGATAGACCAGCCATCAGCACCTTGAACTTTACTCTTTGGAAAGGATGTAAAGGATGTAAAGTCAGCAGGCAGCAAGGATTCAGATTTGCATTGTTCTAACTTAGAAGTCAAGAAGACCAAGTAAACTCAGAAGTTTAGGACCTAGGTGATATCACAAGTGATACACATAAGTGTCAGAACTAAACAATGCAGTCCCAGGACTTTCCTCCAAGTGCTTTATAGAGTAATAAGTTCATAAGTTGAAAGCTTTGGTGTTTTGTGGGGTTTTTTTGAGGGGTGGGGCATATCAGATATTCACATTAATAGAAGTCCTTCTTGCTGTCCTGCCTCTGAAGTACTTTCAGTTGAAGTGATACACTTAACACACATAGGAGAATTTTCAAACTCTCTATAGGTCACAGAACATCATGATTTATGCTTAAGCAGCTTAGCAGAAGCAGAGGTGCTATTAAACCAATCCATGTTTTACTTCCTCACAGGATTCTGGTGAAAAGCCCCACATTCAGACTTGACTTTCAGTAGGAACTATGCGCATATTCAGCTTCATGTTTGCTTTGAATGTTCTTACAGGTGCTACTCTTATGCAAGATATTTGAATTCTCACAGTAAGGATTTTGACATCGTTCTTCAAAATTGCTCAAAAAACCCCTAAAGTGGTAAGCTTTACAGGCAGCCTGCATATTCCCTCTGTGAGAAAAAAGACAGGTATGTTTATAACAAGCAAAATTAAGAATCAACACTAATCAGCTGTTTCAAGGGAAGGCTCCACATCCTTCTGGATGGTAAACACAGGAGGATCAGGAAACAGAGTTAGGTGACACAGATCTGCTAAGATCAGCCCTCCAGAAACCTAAATTTTTCTGTCTGACCCCCTAAATATATCACCCTCTTCCTAAAGGTGAATCTGGAAGAGAGGTACAGATACGCTTAAATTGTCTGTTTATTTCAATGAACTAATCCTCTTTATAGCACTTCAAATTTATAACTATCACTCTTGCAATCTCTCTGAATAGGAAGATGTTAAAACCAGCCCAACTTCCACATAATTTTTTTAACAACCACATTTCACTAAAGCTGGTCAAGAACACAAGAATTTCCAATTCAATTAGTTATCCAGAATTGGCAAGTGTCTTAATTCGGACGCAGAATTTGCTTTAAAATTTAGACTACTAAAAGAAAATTATATCTTAACAGAACCAAAACAAGGCTTTTATTTCTTTTGAGAAGTATAGTCAAAATACACATTTACAGGAAAAAAAGTGATTCTCAGTTTTATTTTTTTGTTTTATCTGAAAAAAAGCTGTATTTACAGAAGGTTTCAAGAGAACACATCTACACTAACATAAGATGCATTATCAATATGAACTATGATCTTCAACCTAAGAGCATGAAAAACATTACAGCTGGAGTATTTCAAATTACTCCAGATGACTTTAGAAAGGGATGAATCTTTTTCCTTTGCTTAATCTCACAAGCTGTGCTTTATTTCCCTGTCTGTACCCAGAACTGTTTCAGTGCTGTCAGAAAGGGCTGATTGTCCACTTACTTAGACAGAGACAAGTTACCTTCTACACTTCAGCTGTTTTCTTGAACACTTCACCTGTAACTCTGCCCTGCACACCAGCAGTTACCAGCATTTCAGGATAAACCACCTGAGTTTTTCCAAGGGGGTAACGGTTTTCAAAATGCTGTTAAAGGCCACTGTCCACTTTGGGAAACTTGTGTTGAGAAAGTCAAATAACAAAACAGCTGTGGAGCCAAGAAATATGATTTCTAAGCAGTAGAAGACATCTGAAGAGTCATGTCTAAACAGATCATTCAGAAGCAAAACATGAACATTGAAAGGGTTCATTAGTTTTTAGCTTAAATTGTTACCTTATCTGATGTACATGGCATGACTCCAGCACTGGTACCCTCTACCTATAAGTAGATAACTCTTTTCAGTGCAAAACTCTAGAGTTCACCCTGAAATCTTTTCCTTAAGTTAAAACAGAAAATACAAAAAGATAGCAGATGTTTCTTTGCATTCTTCACCAGGAAAGGCTTTTAATTCCTGAGAATCAGGAAGAAATCTGCAGCATATCGTCAGCTTTCAGCTAAGAAACAAAACAGACTATTATAAGCTTTATTGTCTTTACGATTTGTAACTCCAGATAAGCTACCAGTCACTATAGAACAAGCAGCAAGATGAGGACCTATTTGGCATGTTGCTGCTGAATTCTATTACACATCTTCCTGGTGACCACGATTAATGCTTGATATGTCAGCAAGATTTAAGGCTCACCAGTTTCTACATGTTCATGAGCCCCCAACACAGTAGAAGCTGACAAGAAAAGTACAACAAAACCAACAAAAATCTAACTTAAGCCAGGTCTGGCAATAGCACTACACCTATTCAGAAGTTTTGGAAGCTCACACTAGAGATGGATTTGGAATATCATTCATATAATCAAAGCAGTAAAACTATGCTGATGCCTTTTTAAGTGACTTCAGTCCAGAAAACTGAAATCTTTGAAGACTCAGTTGAAGATGTTAGATGTTTGCTTACAAGGTAGAATACTATATTACAACATGACTGGAAAGTTCAAGTTTGCTCCAAAACCTGTAGAAAACTCTGGACTATCATTTCATAGCCAACAGCTAAATGAGTGAACTGTTTCAGCCACACCACAAGTGCTGCCACAGCAGTGATAACTTTGTGGAAGAAAAGTAATTAATTGGTTTACCTGCAAGTATTTTATTGAAGAGAGCACAAGAGACAACTACAAAATAATATACTGGAAGTTCTGTTTCTTAAAGTTCCTGCAAGTATTGATCAAAACCAAAGATTTTAAGCTAGGGCTATCTTAAATTTCACTGCTGGTTTTCTTTACTGGGTGATACTGGATGCATAAATTCAGTTGGTGAGTTTATAACACTAACTTCAAAAACACCTCTAGTTCATTTTAAAGGCACAGCAGTTAAAAATGTCAAGTTTCCATCACATGAAGTGTTCAATAGAGACGAATTATTGAGTGTATATTCATTACGATTACATTAGTGCATCCAAAAATCTTTTAAAACCTTGTCAGTCAAATGGTTCATTGAACTCCTGAGAAACTTCAGTGAGGATGTGGCAGGTGAAGAATAACTCTGATTATAAATGCTGACAGTTATTTACTGCTTGTATGACAGTGGGTGACAGCAAGTGTCTGAAACAACTTTTGAGCTCTCAGGCAGCAGCTTTCTTCTTGCTAGCTGCAACTAGCAATGGGCTGGTTGTAAAGCTGGTTAACAACTGGATTTTAAAAAGTGGTACTTACTGAATCCTCCAATTAAAGAGAGAAGAGAAAAAGCCACTAATTCAAAGGCAGATCATTGTATTTCTGAATATAGATCATTTGGACAGGAAACCGGACTTGATTGGGAAGAACCTGGAAATACAGGAAAGTCTGGAAACAGGGGAGATCTAAACCAACATTTACCTAGAGACTGGCCAGGCGTCTTGGCCAGTGACCCTTAAGCCTGCATGCAACAGCAGCTACATGGCATGAAACCAACACCTGTCTGCCAATTTTCCTCACACAAGCAGGAATCTCCCCAGCAAAAAGTTATAGATAAAATAGATACAACTCTGCAAAATTGGGTATTGCAGCTCAATCTTACTCCCAGAAAGATTAACAAACAAATCTGTACATGATGCAGACAAAGAAGGAAGTGATAATTATCACTGGTTAAAGCTGAAGATTAAATATGAACAAAACCCACAAAAAAGGAGAACATCTGAGCAGGTAACTTTATTTAAATTAGCTCATGTAAGTTTACCACCAGGGTGTCCACAATAAAGTATACCCTAACTTCTTGATGTCCCCTGGATGCAGCTTCCAGTCAACATCAGGTTCTACCTTCCGGTTGAGTTACTCGAACTCCTTATAAATAATTACTTGCAAGTTTCCCCAGTGGTCATATTTAAATAGTGTTTAGCTAATTCTACTCAAAGGGAGCTGAGACTGCCTGGTCAAGTTCCTGTACCTACCATCAGTGTTTGAATATATTTGTCCTTTCAAATGTTTCATTGGTAGCAAACAGATGGATTGCTATTAGTTGAGCAGACTCGACTGCATATTAGCAGCTTATGATCAAGCTACAACATCAGAGATTCTTCCAGATTGCCACATGAACATGCATATTAGTGGAGCAGTTGGCACAGAACGCTGGTTAAAACACTTCAGTTTTGTTTGTTCCTGTAAGAGTCCAAAAACCAGTTCCCTGTGTTCATGCATTAACTAAGCAACTCACTTAAGACCTCCCAAAATACTGAAACTAAATTAAAATCTAGAAGTTCCTTAGAGCTCACTGTTCTGAAATACTGCAGGGAAGAGAAGACTGGTTTTGAAATAACTGAAACCTGTCAATTTTAAGAGTTTGCAAACATGTAAGCAGGACATTAATAATTCCGCTAAATTTCAATAATTATTCAACAATTACTCTTACTAAAAGATTACCTAAATCACATTTCCATGTGCTTGCATGGACTATAATTTCCCTCAGGTAGGATTAGAAGTTTAAAAACTTGTAAACATTTTCTCTTTCAGAGAAACAGATATTTGGATATCTGAAAATATTTTTCAGTCTTAGAAACAGAACTCACTATATAGTTAAAATAACATTACAAGGACAACATGAATGACAAAAATATTTATGAACTCTGTTTATATAAACATATTGACTTTTAAACAAGTTGACAACATTTAAATTAAATATTGAAAGAAAACTTCAAACAAGACAACTTGCATTAAAGACAAAAATAAATTAAAAATTAATCACATCTTAATGATTCTGTTGATTAATACTAAGTCAGGCACCTGGCGGTTTCACAACTGAACTGTACTAAAACACTGCGACAACGCTGAATATGGTCATTTACACTAATTATTTCCTTTGATAGAGCAAAAGCCACCTCATAGTTACCTGAGGATTCCCATGGTAACTCAGTGGGGATAACAGTAAGAAAATGACTTATTCTTCACAGACCAGGAACTCACCACTCAGGTACATGTTTTTGGGCTGCTTTAAGGACAGTCTCTTTTTAACTGTAGTTTTATAAAGGAAATCCAGAAACGCCAGCAAAACTAATGCAAAAGTTAAGTCACTTCCTTCGGAAAGTGTAAACCTCATCCAAATCTTTCTAGCAATGTTTGCACCAGCTGTTTTGCTGGATTTTAGCTAGTTTTATTTATGAGCTTGAGCAAAAAAGCCCTACAAGTTAGGCATGAAAGTATTTAAGAAAACCTAAGTTAACAGAAATGCATAACTAAATTGTTACAGTAATTCGTCAAATTATACATCAGAAAGTTATATACACATTTAATGATAACCGATTTTTTTATATATTATTCAAAGCCCCCTTCAATATTTGTTCTGGTATAACAGTGATACTCAGTTTTTTACCCCTTTGAGTACACTTATCTCCTCTATTTTTACAGGTGCAAGGATGCTTATTTGGATACAATTTCCACATGGTTATTACTTTCAACATAACTTTAAACTACGTTTCTCATCTTGAAGGCAAAAGGCTATCAACGGTAATAAACAGACAGTTCATCATCACTCATGTCTGAATCATCTTCATCCACTTCACCTTCAATGACTGATTTCTTGCCTTTGCAGCATGAAACAATTAATCCAATTAAAAAGACCTGCAAATTTAAAATAAGTAGTAAAAGTTACTGTTATTCAAGTAAAGAGCATACAAGGGCAAAATATAGATAAAACTAAATGGCAGTGTGGTGATGCAAATGATTCAATGACAACTACTGTAAATTAGCCAACTTGATTCAGCTATTTCTATAATCAAAGTACTTACTGCAATGAATGCCCAGTTCCCAAAGTAATAGGCAGCACTGAAGAACCAAAATTTATGAAGAAAGAGGTACGTCCGAGTAACAATACACTGATCTAAAAGGAAAGCAAATAGTACTGATTAACACAGAATAAAAAACAGCTGATTCCAATTTATAAGATAATTCAGTAGTTTTGGAGAGCATTCAGCTCTGAAGTACAATTACACTCCATTAATTCAAATTTACTCTCCTCTACCAAGAAGGTATACAACAGGAATATTTGTTTCCATGGGTGAGTAAATGTGCACACAGGTAACACCAAGTTAAGAGTTACACAGGTAACCCCATTACTATTGGGTACAGCTTCTCCTAGAGATGTGTCAATCATTGCCTATTCTGACAGATCCTAGTTGCTTCCATTTTTAGACGAACTGCAGGCATAAGCAGATTAAAAAGCAGATACTATACTAAAACACACATTTCAGTTCTTTGAAAAAAAGAAAAAAGTATCTCTACCAGGATTGCTTAAGTTTTGTAAAAATCAAAGTCAAGTACAACATTGAATCATGTAAGCAAAACAAAAAAAAAATCCTTACCATATACTAGACTTGTTGTGACATCTAAAAATACTACTTAAGTATTCGTCTCCATTACAAAGTGGCAGATTGTAACATACTTAAGAATCAAATTGTCAAGGCATTTTTAAGGAAGCAGACAGACTTCTATGGGACCTGGATGCTGTAACAGGCAGGAGGTCCTGCCAAAGGGCAACCAGGAGGACACAAGAACCAGCTGCCAAATCTCTGCAGTGCAAGGAGGGGTGCGTGGAGTTCATGCTAAGGAATAATGTGATCTCCCGTTTTTCTCATTTACTGTGCCCCAAACCCCACCTAAAGACCATTTCAGAGTAGAAATCGGTATCTAAATAACATTAACACTATAAAAAGTAAGCAACCTAGAATTTGCCTGTTCTCCTTTCAGCTGTGACCTCAGGTTTGGAAATAACCCCTAGGTACAGACTTCCCACCTCTTATGCAAGTGATACGCTGCTTAGGTAGCGTAACTTTTGGCATGCCATCTAACAAGCCAGCAAGCTGACAACCACCATTTTCTGAAGGTATTTTATTCAAGCATTCAATTTCCACATTAGATAACAAGCTGCTTTAACTATACCACATACTCCCTGTTTCCTGGGGAGAGAAGAGTAGGGAGTTAAGGTCAGGTCTTTTTCAAGAAGGTCTGCTGCTTGACCTTGCCAAGACTACCTCCCCCAACCAAATCCCTACACTGTCTAGAATGATTATATCTAAATATACAACTCCACTCCTTCAACAGTTCTCCAATGACTTGATAAAACTTACATAACTTAAAATACTAAGTTAAATACTACTTTATGCAGCAGACTGATTTCTGGAATCTATTACACAGTATCAGCAGACAAAAAACCCCCTGGGATTTCACAACTCCTAAACACAAGGGATATAACACAGAAACAGGCACATTATGCAGATAATTAAGTGCAAAACAGCTTAATTAGAGAAGGCATGCTTCTCCACTAACACACAGAGTGAAAGCACAAGGAAGGAATTTTGCTGAACTAATCCTTCCTGGTTTTCCAGACTAGATCTCAGATATGCAGAGAAAACTGACTTCCCCTCCTCACTCCTGTTATCACCAGCCAATCATACTTACCCTACAAAAGAGGAAAAAAAAAAAGTAAAGTACCACACTACCCACAACATTCCATTATTTGCTAGCAGGGTATGTCCAGGTAATGTTTCCAACAAAGTAAGAAATGCTTGTAAAGTAAAGATGCTTCATAATTGCAGATAGTATTGTCAACACCATCTGCAGCTTTCCAGCTGGTTACTTGAATTAAAACACAGCTAAAAGACTTTCAGATGGCTCTCAACAGTAATTGCATTAAATAGATGATGGTAAATATTTTAGAGCAGTTTGACCTTGAAAAAAACATTTCCATGGAACGTGTCACAAGTTCAACTCAATAAATTTTGTTATTCCTTCTGAACTAAGATATTACAAAACAGGCTGACATAGTGACATTTTTAATCAACTTATTCCTCCATATATCATAATTTAGATTGTTATAATGAATAACAAAATAAGGTAACTACTTATTATCCAGAATGATTGTGAATACCACTGACATTTGGAACACAAGTGTACATAGAAAGCTACCAAGCCTCCGACAGAAAACTGCCAACCTTTTAGGAATCCAGCATAATCCACAGTGCTGACCAAACAAAGCCAAACAGCCAGGATTCAAGACTAAAAAAATTTTTAAGCAACGGAAAGTGCCAATAGCCACAACTACCTGAAGAGTCTATTATCTTTTGCTTCAAGTCCACTGATGAAGTTTTCCATTATGGTGATTTAGAAAACCCTTAGGCTCAATGTAGTAATACTTTCAAACAAAGACTTCTCCCAAGAAGTGAATTAGCTAGCTTAAGATGAGTTACAAGGATAAACAAACCTGTTCATAAACAAAGTCATTTTATGCACTGAAAGCAAGTTATAAGAGCTTATTTACAGACAACGCAGTCTGTCTTTTCTGCACCTCAAAATACAATAAGCTTTCACAAAAGCACAGAGAAGCAACTAGTTTCTTAGGGATGAATTACAAATTGTGAACAGCACAATTCAAAAACTTTGGCACTCTCTGGGAGTCAATGCTGAGGTGCGCACTTGTTTTACCTCTTCATTAATCAGCTAGACAATGAAACAGATTATATCCTCTGGAAATCTGTAGATCGAACTGGGGAGACACGGGAGCCCAACACACTAGGTACCCTGTTTTTCCAGGCCCCTTGTAATAGCTGACCAGATAAAATAACTTTGCAGAAAGTGACCTCATGTCCCAGTAGAGAAACAGAACATATAGTTAACAGTGCTCATTTGCAGCTCGAAAGTGTAATGGAATACCAGGCTTCACTAGCAGGAGTATGGCCAACAGGTCCAGGGAAGTGATCACTTCCTTCTGCTCTGACTGCAACTGCATCTGCAACAGCACCAATTTGGGCTCCCCAATAAGAAAGAATCATTGACAAACTGGAGCAAGTCCAGCCAAGGATCACTGCAACAGTTAGAGCACATAGCATACTATGAGGATGTGTGTGTTCAGCTTGGAGTAAAAGTGCTTGCAGGTGTCTTACTGCTACCTCTGCTGTCTAGTGTGGACCTACAAAATACAGGGCAAGATTCTTCCTAGGCCTGCACAACAGAAGGACAGCAGAGGACAATTGCAGCAAGAAGTATTCTTATTAGATAATAGGAAAAGCCTCACCATCAGTGTATTTAAACACTGAAGCAGGCAGCCCAAAGAGGTTTCAGAATCTACATTTGTGGAGACATTCACAACTCGATGGACCTGAGAAACCTGCTGTCCTTGACCCTGCTGGGGCATTGGACCAGACTACCTCCTGAGGTCCTGCATGTGCTCAAAATCATTACTTTTCACATTACATGAAGGTAGATACAGAGTCAACAAAGATAGATCTAACAATAAACATCGTATTTCAGATAGAAAATCCAAACTGAGAATGTCATCCACAGACAAACGAAGTTTACATGCCCAATTTCAAGTATAACCTAGTTTTGCTTAAAATACACTAAAAACTATTTCCAAATGAAAACCTGCAGCTTTACTGTGCTAGAACATATAAGCATTGCATATTCCAAATCCTAAAAGCACTGAAAGCATGGCTTCAGGTATTGAAGATCACTTACTGTTTCACATGGCTCTGCTGCCAGTCATTCAGAAGTTGTGGTGCAAAAAGCAGGTTCTGCTTGCAGTCCAACTTGCAACTATAGCTTCAAAAATGGGATTGATGTGTTTCTAAACTTAAGTTGCACATCAAGTTACAAAAGGTTTGAGATTTCCCCTGGGATAGTGTAATTAAGGGCAAAACTGCATTTCTGCCTTACAGGCTTTACTTCTGGGCCTACATCTGGCCTGTGCCCCTACTCACAGTTTAAATCATCTGACTTGGACAGGAACATTTATATGGGGTGATGGTTAACATACACCTCTGGTACCTCAGATGTAGCAGCACTTCAACAGCTCTGACATCTTAAACGCATTTTTCTAGGCTTTTGTTGATTTCCAGATACTGTTTCTCATTGTGCTACTGAGATATGATGACACTGTTTTACTATTTACTGCAATTCCTGTGCACTTTATCTGACTTAAGACAAGCAGCACCTCATATCACAGAACAAACAACATTCCTACAGGTCAAGCCATTCTACATTACAAGAAAACAAGTCAACTGCCTCTAAATAGTTTTTAGAGATGTTCATATTTTCTTGCCATTGCTTTCCTGCAATAAAGCTAAAAAGCATTTTGACAAATAGAAGAAACAACCAGAGCAAGAACATTTGGCTTTGGATGCTGTAACTCAAGGAACACAGCTGGACAGACCACTCTTAAGACACCTTCTAAAACTGTTTTCTTGGCACCTACAAATAGTATCAATATTAATGTTTTTCTCTGTCACAGTGCATTAGTATTTCAAACAAAATTTAAAAAACACTAGGATTCCTACAAACTGAGCAAGTACAGTACAAATATTTCAGGCTCAAAAATGGCCTCACAGAAACATGCCCTTACTTACGAGAAACTAAGCAACAGCAGTATATGAAGCAGCGTCTGGATTATTTTACTGGAAAGACTTATGACAGCAAGTGTTCTGCTGGGTGGTAGAATGACTCCCAGATACGTAGGCACCTTTAGCAACTCATTAAGGGAAACTATGGGCTGTCATAAAGCCTTGTTATTTCTATAATGGCAACATTTTCTTTACAGCACCACACGTAATGCTTTCTCAAATTCCAAAACAAAAGGAACTTCTTAATTGGATATCTCATATTGGAGAAAAGAGTGTTGCGGCTCAGACCACTTAGGAAAGACTAGGAAATGTGTAAGACCCATGAACTGGCTACATGTGACTATATAAAAACGCCGAAGTTTTATTTTTTAATTTTGTCTTGCAATTCAACATTTCATTAGGAAAATCATGCAAACAGTTATAGTCGATTTATAGTAATCAAACTGACCAAAAACGTTAAGTAACTTTGCCCATACAAAGAAACTGCAAGAGTAAGTCAACGGCCCACAAGAAACTGTGACACTTCAAGTAGGTAAGAAACCAAGTGCCCTCTAATGGTGTAAGACCCATACAGCCATATTTCATATTGACTGTGTAATGTCCAATTATTTTCTCTTGAGAAGCAGTGACACTTCCACTTGTAGCACAAATACCCGTTGAGTGATCAGAATCCCTTTTGACCATGGGAGGGAAAAAGCACTATGGTACTGTAAGCAATCCTGAGACAGATGTAGCGTTTTCCCAATTTATTAAAAAAAACCCCAAACAAAACCAAACCAACAAAAACCCAAAAAACCCCCAAACAAAACAAATCTCCACAAAACACAAAAAAGTGGAAATAAGAAGTAATTTCTCTAAGTCTTAAGGTCACTCCAGGACTTCAACTTCTGCAGAAGTTTAAGACTGTACTTCACATACCACTTCCACAGGTTTCTCTGGAAACAGATTTATGAAGTGGCAGTAACAGCTGCCTCCAGCCACAAATACACTATTTTTTAATTTTCTTACAGCTAAACAGGGAAAAAATGACTATGTGCTTAGTTGCCTGTTACTCAGCAGTTTCTACAACAGAGTTTTTCCATATATTCTATTTGAGCACATACCTACTTTCTTCTCTGCTGTGATATATACATATATATATATATAAAACACACACAAAATTAATACTAGCCTTATTCAGCTGTTGAGCCTGTCTTTGCTCTTCACAATCCAGCCCTTCTGCTGCTGCTACTTCTCTGGTTTTACTAGCTCAAACTCAATCTGCTACACATAGCTTTAAGAATTTTTAGTTTGTGGCATCCCATTCCAGTTACTTCTTTCCCTCAGCTAACTTTTCCCAGAAATTGCTTAAACCTTCAAGTAGTCATTCTTTCAGCTTTCACAATAATGCAAGTATTATAGAGATTTACAACCATTCGCCTCAAGATTAACTGCAACAAATTTATCCCTTTGATCCCTTGTCAAGATTGAAAAGCATGTTGGAAAACATACTACTGGAATGGGTGCATTCACATATAGCAAGAATCTGAAAACATTTCCCAACTGGTTGTATATAGTTTCAACAACTCCCCATTTAAAGAGATGTGAATCACTAAGCTTCCAATATTTCAAGCTGAGAGCACTTTGAAGTACTACAGTGCACTACAGAGGCCTGAGTACCAAAGCACTCAGATGTTAAACAACACTTTGCAGCTATCTACAGTACTTTTAAATATAGGTCTAACATGCAAGCACAAAAAGCTGTCTGCTGTTTTATCCCAATTGTTTGGTGGGGGTTTTTTATAGTTTGTATCTTTTTTTTGTCATTGGTTTGGCTTTAGCTTAGCTGGAAGTGAAATTGCACCTGATAGAGACCTGTAGAAACCAAAAGTCTAGCTGGAGAAAGTCTAGTCCAAGAAACTACCTTACTCAACAAGAGCTGCTCAGTAGGTTTGGGATCAAATCCTGCCAAAGCAAAAGATTCAGCAGGCTGAGGAGCCACGAACATGGAAACCAGAGACTAATAAAGAACCTGGAGAAACTATTTGGGACAAGGTATCATTTAGAAGGCAAACTCTGCTGTTTTTTCAGTGACCGAAGCTACAGATTAGTTGCATCTGATACCTCCTGTTACATATCTGTAAATCAAACCAAACCAGATATAAACTTCGAGAGCCAGAAAATGATGCAATCAATGTGAATCAGTCTGTTTAGTCAGATCTGACTTTATAACAAAAGTCTGGAAAACCAATAGCTATCTGCAGTTACTTTGCAGTACATTAACTACCGCAGCAGTCATACGACTTGATGATAATTACACACTATGAATGTCTACATTAAATAGTTCAAGAATCTGCAAGTCCCGTCAGTGCTATCAGGACTTCATGGCATAAGGAGGCTTCCAGTAATATCCTCCAAGATTTTGTGCTGAAAGGAGAAGAAATAAGTCATTAGTTAAAGTTTTTGAATGCTAAATAATGAGAACAAACTCACATTGAGTGATATGGGTCACATAATTTTTTCCAACAGTCAACTTTAAACAAAGTATCACACACAAACACAAAATGCAGGATTTAGTTGCAGAAACAGGGTACTAGATGTTACCAAGAAGCAAACACAACCAAGTTTTAAGTAAATGTAGGCAAGAGTTGGGCAAGAATTCTCACCACTTTCCTTTATACATTCAAAAGGCCTATCAGTCCTCTTCTTGCAATTTTAGATTTGGAGTTCATCCTAGCACAGCTATGACATTATAATTGAAAACTGCACCCAGCTATAAGGTTTCTATTTTAGTTTGGTTACAGAGAATCTGAGAGGGTGCCAAGATTTGCATGTATTAACAGTCGAGAGGAAAACCATTTAATGAGATTCAAAGCACTAAACCTGTTAATCTCATTTTTCATAGGTTTAAAGGATGACTTGATTTTAATGTTTATTAAAAACCTTCAAGTGAAGAAAGCACTAATGCTACAAGGCCATGCGTATAGTGAAAAGGCACTGCTGTAACCAATGACTAAAATCTGAAGCCATGTTAATTCCAAACAAAGGTTATGTCCTTTATCTACAAGGAAGAGTTAAACCATTAGATCAGGCTGCAGAGGGAAGAAGTGTTCTCTGCATTTCACTTCTAACTAGATACCTTTTGAAATCCTACATACAACTTAGGTCAATTACAAACACTGGCCAGATGCATTTGAACACAAGCCATGTAACTGCTGTTTCTTGCCTTTAAACTGCTGAATTTAATTTGAACTTCTGCAAGACATGTTTTCCAAGTCTCCCTCGAACATCTTATTTTTAAGTAACCGAAGGCAAACAACTCTCATTTTAAAAACACAGATATCGATAAACTTTGAAGGCGATACTCTAGGGATGACCAGGGACGCAGGATTCCAGAAAGGAAGCAGCCAATGGACAGCATAACTTATCATTTTCATTCTAATCAAAACACTTCCTATTAGCTACCCACCACATTTTCCAGTATCAGCTTAGTACAAGGTTCAGCTTGCACTAGTTCAGACTTCTTGCAACTACCTTACATCACTTGACCATCAACGTTAACCGCATTTTTGTCATGTCCTCTCCACTCGTCTCATACTGCCTTCGGCTGACCACTTAAGAACGTCTGTCTTGTGTGAGAAGGATTCATTGTTATCCTCACCCTGAGATCACGCTACATGGAAAACAATTTGGAGGATGGGGAGAAATAAGACATCTTAGCAGACTGATCTTGACCTCTTACTATCCTTGCACAGAATTCCTCAGATTCTGTCCTTAGAAGTATTTACAGTCAACTAACACTCAAAAAAGCATTTGAGTAAACAGAGCAACTTTCAGCGCTGGAACTACTCTCTCAAGAACAAAACCAGTTATGACAATCATCAAGAAGTCGAACTTAAAAGACCCAATGCCAAATTCTTTCAACTAAGAAGCTGGACATGAATTAGTGATTTACTCATTAATGATGCTCTGAAAACAATACCTTCCTTCCCACCTTCTGCCTCCTTCAGACACATAATTTATGATACAAATGACTGTAACGCAGTCATATTTCTCTCACAGTTCAAATAGGATTTTCCCAGTCCAATGTCATTCATCCAACCCAGCTGCAGGACATGTCCTAACAGTAAAAAAGACCATCTCCATGAACTGATCCTTTCAAATTCTATTTAGCAAGCCACGGATAGGAAACATCTAGCAAGCTTCGCTAGCTATAGTTACAGGCTGACGTCTAAGTTTTCTGCATTGCTGTTCTCGAGCATGTTATGTAGTGAATTCATCAGCTGTCTGTACCAAGATAAAGAGATCATTTGATTACACCAGCAGAAGCAACTCCCAACACTTCACTGAAAATATTAACTATAACATATATTGGTAGTGTTTCTCAGTGATGAAAATATTTGGTGGCATTGCTGTTTACAGAGAGGCCAAATATGATACCTTCTTTTGGTAAGAGAACTGCCTATATTAAATGGATCACTTTGTAGACAAAGTGTTGTTTGGTTTCTTACTCAAAGTAGTACTTACACTACGTTAATCTACTCCTTTTAAGAATGGGTGCATACCCCTCAACCCTTTGTAAGGAGCTTCAACTCTTATTTCAAAGTACTGATAATATCAGAACATCTCACTTTACTTTGTTGGGCTTAAATCCAACAGGCAATAGAACCAAGATGTTGATCTGAGAAATTATGCAATTGCTTTACTGCTGAACTCCATTTAACATTTCAGGGTACTTAGTAAATGAAGCTTCTGACCAGTTGTGATCACTTAGAGAGAAGAGGTAGTTCAGAGCAGCTTGTATCTGTCCATAGTGGTGGGACCTAAACAGGGCTGTTTGGAGTTAAACATGCACCATTGTGCTTATTTATACTGAGTTCTCATGATTATAGAAAACTTCAATAGTGTTAGGCATAAATAGAGATTCAGGGTAAAGTATAGTAAGGTCATTCAGTCAAGTAACAGGAACATCTATGAAGTTCTCACTGAAATCCTTGTTTAGGCTTTTTGCAAAGTACTCTGCAACTTTGTAAATTAATTCATTTAGAACAGCTATTTGGAAGTAGTAATCCATGGTCATAAGATACCCAATACAAAATTACTAATACTGAAGGTTCTGAACAACTTGCTTGTGCTTTCACTTTGCATGTCTCCTGAATTTCTCTGAAGGAGAAACAAAGAGTATGCTCTTGTTTTGGCATTTATACTTGGGTTCCTTTCCAGCTTGAGTAATGTCTACATCTAGTCTTTATTTGGGCTAAAATACAGCCTGAGGTCTTGTCCTTGTTGAATTCCAGATGACAAGAGAATCTCTTAGAGGCAGATCTAATCAGCAAAGTAAGTCCTGCTCAGTTCAAAGCCTTGGAAATGGAGATCACCTTGTTTCTTCCCCACTGTACATGCAGTTGGAGTCAGTGCAGGTCTATGCAAAACACCCAGCACATAAGACCACACCCAGCATTTAGCAGGCCACACGTAAAGCCCATTTCTCCAATTACGGAAATGAAAGAATCCAAGTCAAGGGGATTCATGGCATGCTATGCACTTAGAGTGAATGATGTTTAAAAAAACCCAAAAAACCCAAAAAAACAACTTTCAGAGTTTCCTCATCTAGAAAGAGGCAGATAGTGTTAATCAGATCTCATGATTAAGGCTGGGAAAAGTCTTGTATGCAGGCTTGCAGCTGAGTCATTGCTCATTTACATTAAATCTCATTATAACCTGTTTAGCTAAATCTATACCAAGTTCTCAAAGTATCAGTCCAGCTGCAAGAATCTTAATCACGTAACTGGACTCCTTACGCTCAGCTGAACTGCAGACCCTACAGTTTAACTGGCATCAGTCCTGGAAAACTATGATCAAATTAGGTCTTTGCCCAACTGTATTGAACACTAAAAACTAATGCTTGTTTTGCCTATAACAAATATATTAAATATTCTGCTCCAAAAGACTATTTTAAAAGCCTGTATTTACCAGAACACAAGTGTTTAGTGCAAGATGTTTAAATGTAACTAAGAAAAGGTACTTCACTGAGCTATAAGATGCAGTCTGGTCTATTACTTCTTGGCTTCTGTTCTGTCTGTCCCATGTAGTTATGCTCTCAAGGGCTCTGGCATTCAGTGTAAATCAGATTCAGCTCCTGTATACCAGGAGTAAATAGAAACAAGCTTTGCTTCATGAAAGCAGACAATGGAATGCTAAACCCCTTCAAATTATATATTTAATTGTAAATACTTAATAGTATGTTTTAATTGCCTTGTGTTGTTTTTTTTTTTCAGAAAGTGAAATTGTGCTTTTCATCAAACTAACACTGGTTTGAAACGTATAGAAAACACTGTTCATTAAAGCCTGAAGTTTTAACAATGTTGAAGTTTTTGAGAGTACTACTTGCTATAACAAGATCAGATCAGGTCTCTTCTATCATCTCAGAAAGAAAAAAAAAGGACTTAGTTACAGTAAGTAGAGATCATATCTACAATTTCTGAGTACTCTATAAAACAGAGCAGATTGCTATAGGCTTATCTCTCAGCACAGCCATTAAAAGGTCATAGTTTATTTTATGTTTAAGGAAAAATACATGTTAGAATTAATTCAGTTTAAATAAACAAAAGTGCTGAGAAGACAGATCAATATTTGCATTTCGTTCCAGTTCAACGGTTTACATAAAATAAAACCATAGTACCAGAGAAGTCAATAAAACCTACAAGGGCTCAGCCAACCTTTATCTTAACTTGAAGTTGCATCTATTTTTGCTCTGTGCCTAGTATCCTTAAAAAACAAGATAATTTGTATTTAAAAATCTAGTTCCTACCTTTTAAATGTTTTACTTGGTAACATATTCTATCTGATCACAGAGCATACAAGTAGCATCTACAAGTGTTATCTTCATTAGTTTTCATTATCAGGTATTAAAAATGTCAAGTATTCCAAGGCAAGCATTACATTTCCACTTTGCAAAATTAACTGGATAAAACAGTGAAGCATTTCCACTACTGCAACTTTTTCGAAAGTCGAAGCATTACAAAAGAAATTTTTCTTTCCTTCATAAAAACACTTCACTGGCCTGACTGCATCTGTAGTTAACAGAACTCCACTATGGCCTTTTGATCACATTAACGTTCACATTTAAGAAATATCCATCCATCTTCTAGTTACACTAGGCTAGCATAGGACAGCATATCAATACCTTCACCACCACAACATAACTCAAAGCTACTCAGTGCAACAGCACAGGTTAACGATGGCAAGCCAAAGCCATCATTTGCACATGCCAACTTACATTTGGGCATGTCAGTACAATGATGTTAGCCATCAGCTATATTGTTTCCATTGATCAAAGCAAATTAGGAAAAAAAAAAATCATGCAAAGTATTCAAAGTACTCAAAAAATATCAAATATAGATGGAATTTAAGTTTCAGTCTAACTCCAGTTCCTACAATTAAGCAAAGTCTGAAGAAATCAGACTATTTGAATTTCTCCCAGAAAAGTCAAGACTAATGAGCTTGTCGATGCCAGTGACTATATCCTTCTCCCAATAAATAGTAGCCAAGCAGCTGTTTACAAGAAACAAAGATCTGTACAATGTGCTCACAGTGATTTTGTTTTGAAAGATAAAAGATTGTTCTGTTCTAAACTCTGCCACAGAAGAGTTTCTATTTTTAACCACAAAAATATGGCAGCCAAAATATGAATTGAATTATTACATCTGTCAAAATATCAAAACACTTAAAACTGCTTTAAGTCTAAAAATAATCATGAGAAATAAAGGTGGATGAATGATTTATTTGAAGTGTGGGTGGAGACAGGAGAAAAAAATCCATCCTCCTTGGGAAATGATACGAACCACCAGGAATAAGACTAACACCTACCTACTATATTTGAAGACAAGTTTAAATACAAGGGAACCACCTTGCAAAAGTAGACCCCAGCCTGATAGATTGCAAACTAAGAACAGCACAGTTATCTCCACTAGTACAAAAGTTACTTAAAATTAAATACTACCTTTCCCAATAATAAAAGTTGGAAGATAACCTGAGGAACTGCTCAGATCTTCTGAAACTATAGTCAGAATTCAGTAGTTACAGAATACTGATAATAAGATGAGAACACAGGACAACTATTTATCTTTGCTATCAACTAACAAACACTGCCAAACCTTGGTAAGTATATAAATGCGTACATACATAAATCCACATCCTCTTTATACAGAGGATCTGAGGGTTTGCCCAAGGGATAACTGAGAGCTTCAGCCTGAGAAAATCCAGACCATTCTGAAGGCCATAAATCATCTGCTGAGATCCATTTTTTTAAACAAGAGACCAAAGCAATTGATAAAATCTATGGTGACTGCAGTCTCAGTATTGCAATGACTAGTGCAATTCAAATTGTGCAAAAATTGTTTATATGTAGAGGGAGAGGAAGGGGAAATGCAACATCATAAAAATCAAATCCTGCATTATTTCAATTAGCTTGTTGTTTTTTAATGAAATCAGGCTAAAATTCATTCCCAGCTTTAGCCAAGTTTCATAGAAGAATAAAGACTAAATAAAACATAACCATTCTCTCAAAGAAATTTAGCATTAAGGCCTGCCTAGATGGGAAGTCAAGGAAAGCTCCACAATTATCCATCCACTTGCTAGTCACTACTTGAAACTCCGGAATATCCACAATACAATTCTTCCAAAATAACTGGCCAAAAAGGATGGTTATAACATAGATGAGCAGGGGTTACACTGGATGTTCGAGGGCATGATAGATTTGGAGTAAGAGGATTACAGGAAATTAGCCTAAGATGTCAAGTTTCACTGGTGTTGTTGCTCATGGAACAGCACATATTTACATGTTAATAAAAACCTTTGGAATTCCCTTACCTGTAAAATTGCACTGAGAAGTTCAGATCATAGTTTTCCTGATTACAGTGTGAAATTTAATAGAATACTTCTCTGCATGTTTGTATGATAAACATATGTACCAAAGTGCCACTTCAGATGCTAAAAGTATTCACTAGCTAGGGTTTATTTTTAAGGTCTTCCACAAACATGTTAAAGCAAATAGATTTTAAAGTTACATGGAATGCATTGTTACACATTGTTTCTACTATAAAAGTAATTTCTTCAAATGAATTAAATAAGCTATAAGGAAGCTGTTTTCTGCACAGAGCTATACATCAGGAGTCCATATCAGACCAAAGCAAATCAAAGCCATAAAGAGATTGAGTTGCATATTACAGCTGAGCATACACATATAACATCAGAATACAATAAATTAATCTTACCTTCAGGTGCATCTGCATCACAGACTTTAGATATAAATGTTGTCACATTCCTTGTCTGGCCATCAGTTGTCTTATTACTCTGCATTATAAATACAGAAAATTACTACACTAGTCTGCCAGCAATATTCTTCCATATACAAAGACAGTCACTGAAACAAACATCTCCCAATACACTATTGATTTTATTAAAAAGGCTGTGACAAACCTCTTACAGTATTCAAAAGCATTAAGATTGTTTTTGAACAGCATAAAGTACGCTATAAGTAGTATAACCTGAACTTTTCTAAATATGCTTCATTTAAAATAAATTAATGGTTTGTGTTATTTTTGAAGACTTCAGAAAAATAAAAATGTCTCTGAAATTAAAACCTTTTAGCAGTGCATAAAACGAATTTTGAATTCAACTTTGGTGATGAAGATACAATGGAAGTGTTAGGTCTGCATAAATTATACCCAAACCAGTTTGCTTCTGGTTTAAAAGCCTAATGATACTATCCAATATGCTTAGCCAGAGCAGAGGAAGAAAAACTACACTGGAGTGAACTATTGAAAACCCAAATATTCCTGTTTAAATGTCTCAAATCTTGGGAAAACTGACCCTTTCAGAGACTACCTGAACTCTAGGTACCGCGCTGACTTCTGAATAATTTGTGAATTATTTTAGCAGAGTTCAATGCAAATGATTTATACCACATTGATTCCTTCATACACTGATTCACTTCAAAGGGTCTCATATCTACTGTAGTTACTTTCACCCTCATAATTTCCTAAATCTGAAGCCCTCTAAAGAAATCAGTACAGGTCAACACCTTTTCTCCTTCAGGCTGAAGAAAACATGTGCCTTAAAACCTACCAGAAATCAGTGCAAGCTGGCACATAAAACTACATGTTTCTCTGACAAGGTAATTGAGAAGGTTTATCAATATTAAGTAAATTCAGCTTTTGCTCTGAACATTTAAAAAATACAATAACCAAATGTCTATCCTAAAAACCAGCAGTTTGCATGAACAGTTAAGTTTGTTTCATGCAAGCACATAGAAGCATGAAGGCAACAACTGCCTTAAAAGATACTGATCCAAAAGGAGTAGGATTAGGCAAAGGGATCAGGAACTAAAGTGGAACCAACAGTAAAAGGACAATGTATAGATGGAAACAATAGGATAAGAACAGAAGGGACAAAATTTCAATTATTCAGTACACATGTAGCAGTTGTCCAGCTCCAGCTGGCTGTCACCATTACAGCTCACATTGCTCAGCCATGGAGAGCGCTTCTTTCAAAAGAACACCATTATACACAGTACAATTATATACAGCCATACAAAAAGACAGAACAATCAGAATCTTGCCATTTTAAAGTTTTGTCTTCCTTATCTTTATTCATTTTGATGTTAAAATAGTAGGAATTTAAAATACAGCATGCAACAATAGCTAGACCTGCAGGTTTCCTCTAATAACTTCTATGCTTTTTTCCAGGTCCAATATTATTCTTGTTCTCCATGAAGACACTCATAATTTAAGACTTCTGACATAGCTGGATTCAACTCAATGCTTTCCCCAGGCTCAAGGCACTGGGGTGTACCTGAAAGTCATAAAGCGAGCCTATCTTTCCCTAGCAATCTTTTCTTCTCTCCTACACAAGGCAAAACCTTGTAAAGGTCCACTGAAAGTTTTCTACCTTTTCACAAAACAGACCTGAAAAAAAAATGAAAAATGAAAAATGTATTCCAAAGTAGAGATAAAAAGTAAAGCATTTCATGGTATTAACCCTTCCTAATGATGCCAAGAGGAATGGCAATCTCACTAACTTTGTCAGCTGAACACCATTTTTGTTTTTACATAGCTAGAATTTCTAACATCAAATTTAAGATTCATTAATATTTAAGCTGTACTACACAAAGCAAACTACACAAGTATTAAAGAAAGCAAAAGTAGTTTTACAGAAAGCTAACTCGCATAGAAAATAAGTTGAAAGTTATTACTTAAAGGATTAACTAAAAACTAACATTGTTACGGTGAGATTCAGCAAGAGTTCAGTATCACTGCATCCAGTGAAAGATATTAAAGAAAAAACAAATATTAAAAAAAAAAAAATCACACCTCTGCTGGCACAGAATTGGTTTCTACATGCTACAACTCTTCCAAGCAGGTCCCTGAACAGGCCAAAATCTGTTCTCCTGAGTCCAGGGTTGTGTTCCTACTATTTGCCCTGTTCTCTCCACTTAGACCCAAGACTGCCCTTGATCATTTCTTCCTTGTTTTTAGCACCAGGTCCAAGACAGTATTGCCATATTTCAACTTCTCAACAGCCTGTACCAGGGAGTTGTCATCAGTGCACTCCAGAAGCCTCCTGGATTGCCTGTGCTCAACTCTGCTGCTTTTCCTGCAGATACTTGCATGGCTCAAGCCTCCTATGAGGACCAGAGATTGTGAACATGAAGGCACCTACAGGATCATCTGCGCATTCCACCTGATCAGGAAGCCTGTAAGTGGAAAATAACACTCATGCTGATCTGCCCTCTAATCCTAACCCATAAGCACTTACCTGGCTTATCCGTCCCAAGGCAAAACTCCACACATTCCCACTGCTCTCTCACATGAAGGTCAACTCTTGTCCTTGCTGTCCATCCCAGCCTGTCCCTCTCAGAGCCCACACTTAGCCATGGCAGCACTCCACTTTTGTGAGCATCTCACTACATCTCTGGTCCCAGTGAGACTGCAGACCTGCAACTGCATGCAAACTTCTAACTCCTCCTTTGTTTCCCCTGCTGTGTGCATTAGTATTCAGGCACTTCAGAAGCACCCAAGCTGTACTGATTTCCCAGAAAAGAGATGTGAGAGCTTTGCCCTAAATGCTGTCATCTCAGCACTTCGGTATTGGCATACATACACTTGACGTAGAGCCCCTTTTGCCTACCAGGACACTAAGAAAATGACTGGACATAGAAAAGACGTGTAAGTGACAGCAGAGATGTGTCTACACAACAGTTCCTCAAAATAATTTACTGAGCATTACATAGTAGAGCACTCAAACCTCAGACATTTGTAGTATGAGTATTGTCAAACTCTAGCATTCCAGTTACCACATCCAGTCCAAAGCTGAAAGCAAGATGCCTCAAGGGCAAGTGGGAGGCAAAACCAAGTACAGCAATTCAGTGCATGTGCTTCAAGAGCTGACACATAATTTATTCCTGCTTATGTTCAGGATCAAGAACTTGAAAAGATCTGTTTGTGCACTTGGCCATCTAAGGGACACTTCTGCGTTCCTGCTGATTAAGACACCCTTCGTCCTGCAGCTTAGACCCACTCCTCTGAATTATCCATGTGAGGGCTGAGGAAGGAAAGAGACTGCTGTTGCTCTGGCTCTCAACTGCGCAAAGTATCAGTGTCACCTAGGGCAAAAGCTGGCCTTTCAACTCCTGTCTGGGACAGGTGAAGTCTTACAGGTCCATTATGTAGAAACATCAGCAAGCAGTGCTCTTTCAGACAAACGAAAAAAAAAATTGACCTAATTGAACAGAAATAGCAATTACACTTCATGTAAAGGCAAAGCTGCGGTTGTGCTAAAGTTGAGAATGCAGCCTGTGTGTGGACACAACTCTTTACCTTTGTGAAAGGCTACAGAGAGACACATAGCTGCTTAGCAGGCGTTACAAAGGTTGTCTTAAGAGATGAAACCAAGCATTCCTCAGTATTTTAAGAGCCCTATGCATGGCCTCAGCTGGTAAGGGCACTGTAGGAAACTTCTGAAGGTTTCTTTAGGATATAGACATCATAACTGAAGGCATTTTTGATTAATCAGGGACACGTGCTTGGAACACCCTAATATACAAAGAGTTAAATAAAGTAAGTAGCCCAGGTCCAGCTAACATTTGCCTCACAAGAGCTCCACTTTTCTACACATATTCAATTATCAGGAAAAGTCAACAGCACTTCAAAGTTAAAAGGTCTTGTCAAGAGTAACAGTCTCCAAAGGAAACAGTTCAAGATTGAAAGGATTCTAACCTGCCTAATGCATCACTATAGATTTTGGTTACAAATTAGTTTGACAGGTTACTAGATTGGAAATTACTGTAGAGCAAAGAAAAGGAGGAAATGCTCCTCTTAGGCACTGCATTTCTGTGAGTCACCAGATACTGACACACATGTTTATCAGCCCACTCATCCACTAAGCTGACTTGGAATATTGTTTATTTATTGCTTGGTTCTGCACAGTGTTGGTTACCAGTGGTGTTATTATACTCCGAATAACGAAGTCGATTATCCAAGCAAACCAGTGCATACAGCTTCCATCATCAGGAAGCTTGCCACATGCACAAAGTGTATTTCACTTGCCCAGTTCCTGTGTATGTTCCTGGCCACTCCTCAGCTCCATAATAACCAATTCATAACTCTTAAGAACCTTCTCATTGCTAAAATCCACAGAGAAATCTGTCACTCTTCTTCATTCCCAGCCACTGTCTCTCATTTCAAAACAAAAATTTAACATCCAGTTATCAGGATAGTCAGACACAAAGTGTCTGCTACTTTCTGAAAGACTCTGAGAAGATGTCTGAAAAACTTGTATTTACTTGGTATGGCAGGAAAATCCAGATGTAACCTTGCAGCATACTCATTATGCTTCACGTTACTTTAACAATTAAAACACTTTCTATCCAGGTTACTTTATGCACCTTTAATACGGCTCTTTGAAATAGGACATAAGCTAAAGACCCAGGATGGCTATCTCGACAATAAGAATTTTTTTAATCCTTTAAATGAAAAGTTGTAGCTCAACTCAACCACTCCAGCTAATCCTTCTTGCAGTGCTGACAAGGATTGCATTTGAATAGCTCTTTGAATGACACAAGGGCCTCCCCACTCCTGCGTTCCATTCTCTTGACCCTTTTCATTACTAACTACATATCACTGTTCAAATACTATCTGTCATAACAAATGCTTGTACATTAGCTGTTTAAGTCCTAATCCTTCCAACCCCCTCAATATAAACACATTATTTTACTGAAACACTGCCATTTTATTTATAAAGCAAAACAAACTACTAGCTACAGTCTTCATCATTTACTTTTCACTTCAATCTTGCATGTTATCTGCAAGTTTTAGAATAAGGGATTCTTTCTCACATCACTGAAAGGCTTAAAGACCAGTTTGGTAAGATGTCTAACGAAGTTGTCCTTCCCCCCCTTCCACCCACAATGGTTCTGCATTGTAACTGCAGACATTCAGCCTATGATATTAAAAAAAAAAATCCTAACACAACAAACCCTGGATATGTTTTTTGCAAGGACTTGAGCTCATAACTAATTCAAGTACAGCTATATGATGTTCAAGGCGACATACACAGCAATCATGCCAAGAGTTCTATATAAACTAACCACAGAAGCAAACCAGTTTTCTAAACAGATTTTCATCTTAGTTTCTTGCTGCTGCTACAATTTACAGATGCCTAAGCATGTTTATTTTGTATTAGTTATATCTAACATAAAATCTAATAAAAATTCATTAAACTTCCTTAACATCAAATATTCAAGTCCCTGACAGTGATTCTATTATGGTGCTCAGACTGATATCGGGATGACCAACCTCCCATTACCACATACAATTTAGACGTAAAGACAGCAGAAAAATAGCATTTCTTGACACTTCACTTTCTGCAGTGACAATTCTACCACATACACTGAATAAGTACATTTAACCTGATCAGGTTCCACTTCTCTACTTCAATTTATCCTCATAATCCTTTCTCTTCAAGTATTCTGCAGCTACTCAGTTTAAACTGAAAGAATCAATAGTGGTAAATTACACATTTTACCAGATATTTCCAGTTGAATAGGGTTGGTGGGTTAGGGTGGTTTTTTTTGCAGTCATGGGGTTTTGTTGTTGTTTTGGTATTGTTGTAAAAAAAAAAAAANAAAACAGTAGTTTATTCTCCCAAGGGCACAACCTTCTGGAAAACTATTCCCAACGCTCAATGCAGCACTTAGTTACTTTGGTCTCATTTAAATCCCTTCTCCCAACCACTCTGCCTTAACTGTTTTGAAGCTTACACCTTTTAGCTTACACCTAAACCCCAAACTGCATACCAAGAGATCTGGACTTCTTTGTGCCTGAATATCAGGAACTAGTTCATGATCTGGTTAGTTGTCTACATTTGCAAAATCGGATCTATTAATAACAAAGCCTCCACCTGCAGGATACCAGATATTGGTAAACGGCTATCCATAAAATCCCTCAAGATGCTTGTGATGTGTAACTTTGAACTTCCCCATAAGTATGCAGGCCTCCCCTCAAACTAAGATGAAAAACATTAAAACCTTCAGGTATAGAATACTAAAGACTTAGGGGGAAAAAAAAAAAATAATCCCCAAACCAAACTTGAAGTACACAAAAGTGAAGTAACAAAAGGAGAAACTAACGTTAACTACTTAATTCTGTAGAAGATTTTATAACACAAAAACTGCAATGAGTTTCATGGAGTTTGATAGTCCAAAGTGTCCAAAATGAGATTAATCAACACATGTTCAGCTTCATTCTGATTATCTTCTACTGTACCAAGTTACTTTATCATTTCTCACAAACATGCACATAAACTACGAACTGCAGAAGAGCAACATTGCTTTCAGTCTACAGACAGCCTTACACACTAAAACTCATCCTCACTGAGTAACCTCACTGCAGTCACTCAGCAACCTAAGTATACCCATACAAAATCTAGCAGAAGCTAGCAGCTGTCTAACCAAAAGAAGTAAAGCTATACTCAAAGTTTTGTGCTGTCTGAAGATGACCTAGGAATTTAGTTGTATTATCTACAGTACAAGCAGTTTCTGGCTTGTGTATTATCAAAAGAACATCTACTAAAAAAATCCTGGCTACAGGAGTCTTCAAAACTAAGAATGGGTCTCTGTAAGCAGCACCTTTTAGACAGAGAGGGTAAGATCCCTTTAAAAAAAAAAACATATTACATCTCACCTGTACCAGGTATTTTTGGCTTCCATACATTACATACTGCGGGGCAAGACTGTATATCATATAACTTGTATGAAGAACTATCAATAGAAGTATCATACAGAGAAACAAGAGTGCTTGAGGTCGAGTTTTTCCTCTTCTGATTTTATAAAGCTAAAACACAGAAAACACACAAATATAAACACAATGAAAAAAATATTTCTAAAGACATTTAAAATCCTGTTTAATTCAAGTAATTGCTTTAACACTACCGAAAGAAGTGGGAGGCTGCTAAAATTATTCGCTGACAAATTAATTCAAATGAGCCCAAGCAGGTTTTCAGGTCTATTTGCCTGAATTTCAAAGCACAGCTATTCAACTAAATTAATCATTGTTTCCATTAATGACCCAGAATATTCAAACCAGCAGTTAGCAACAAGACTTAAATAGTGGTGCCTGTCACTGAAACTGTGCCTTGGTTTGTCAAAGAGTATTGTGTCCTTTGGTCCAGAGGGGGCATCTGTCACTATACCTCTAATCAGATCTAGAAACAGAAGAGGGAGTTATGAGAGAGAATTCTCAGGCTCTGAGAGAACTTATGCACCATATGGTGGCATCTTTTCTACTTCACAGGGAACAATATAATCCCTCACTGTTAACCTGTAGATAACACTATTCTTTAGTCAAAGGCTCAGCTGGAATACCACATGATGGTAAAGAAGCTGGCAGCTGAGGGGTAAATGATTGAAGACCAAAACCTACAGCCAATCTTACAACTCATTGCAAGGACTCAGGGTCACTGTTCAGAATTCTGGGGTGTCACCACATGAAAGGGTGACAGTATTAAAGGGAAAACAGTCACAGAAACAGGGAAATACTTAACCAAGCATCATAGGCATGAATCACATACTGTTGGATACAAAGCTGCTTTTTCAAATACAGCAATATATTATTTGCATTATATTTAGATATGGCATACCATCACTATACTGTTCTCTTATGAAGCTAGAGAAACTTGCTTGTCACCTTAAAAGCAAGACAAGCACTACTGTCTGCATGCACATATCAGATTTTGATCACAAAATTGGCTTTAACTTCGAATAAGTCAGAAGCCAAAGTACCACTGATTAAACACTTGAAAGAGTCAGTTTGATAAGCAAGCATCAGCTAAAACATCAGTTTCAGTCTGACAGCTTAGCAAAATGGAACACCTTCCAACACAGTGAAAATTGTACGATGGGTTTCTAACACTCCTACAGACAACGCTATTTGCAACATCCAGTATTTATGAAGCAATACATAAACAATGACTACTTATTAAACATACTGATTATCACATATTTGTTAAACATTATTATACGTATTATACATATTATATACGTATTATACGTATTATAAACTAAACTCTTAGGTCATACTTACCCTTATCCAGAAGAACCATATACCCATATTTCGAATCCCTGCCATTGAAGTGAAGATAAAGTACATAACAATAGTTGTAATAAGAATATAATCAAGTGGAAAAACCTAAAACAAGAACAAAAGCAGTTAAATAAGAAACCATTCAAGTTAGAAAACAAGCTCTTCCCCCACTTAAAGCTAAATAAGTAGTTACTACTTAAAGATTCTGAGTTAGTAAGAGTCCTTCCATTTAAAGGTTTTAAGATAGGTGGCTCCAAATACAGCTAATATAGCTTGCTGCTAATAGAGCTAAAATTAATTTCAGAAAGCAACTAAGCATTTTTCTTAATTTAAAACTTTCCTTAATTTTCAAGTGTTATACATTTTTAGGCCAATAAATACTTAATTCCATACTGAGAGCACATTTAAAAGAAAGTCTGCAGCAGCAACAATCATTTTAGGACTGTATATGCATTCTATTTGTGATTATTTCAGAACATATTTGCATACAAAACTTGATTTTTTTATTTACATTAATAACAGCTTGAGATAATACTGCTGAACACTACTTTTCTCAACCTACATGCTTAGGTGTTCAACAGTTTTAGAAACCACAGGGAAGCAATGCATTGTGCCAACCCATTATACCAAGAACATGGAAAGAACTCAACTAGGAGAGAGCATGAGCTTACATTAAGGCTTGTTCTTAGCTAACCTATGGCTGATTGCCAAATTTGTATGTGGTCTTGTTGCCTCCCAACAATACTGAAGCTAATAGATGTTTATTCTTACATAGGGTTTGCTTTAAAGACTAATGCATTACCTACAACACACACAACTACACAGAATACAATACATCTTTCAAGGTGCAACAACCATTAAAAAGTGAAATTCATTTACTTCACTTAAGGGGAATAAACTAGGAAACACAAAAATAACTAGAATGTAGGTAGGGCATGGGAGAAAGCTGTTTTTATTCTGTGCGTGACAACTACAAGTGATGTCGTTCTTTGTTTCCACTATGTTCTCATTAGATTAATTCTACATTTTAAGTACATTCCTCCAGCAAATAGCTTCCACCCACCTAACATTTTTACATCAGTATCTAATAACTAAAGATTGTTAACAAGGAAGTTGCCATGCTTTTACAGAACACACATCTAGACAATTTTGTTTTTATTTATTACCTGGTGAGAAGTGCAGTTTCCCTTTTGACAGCTTACCAGAAAACCAAGGGGAGCACCCTTACATATGTATATTACAGATTTATTTTTTTTTTACTTACTGTTTGAAGAACAGGTAACAGCATATTCAATGGATTGGTCAGATTAGTTCCTAAAATTATAAATCCTGAGTCGAAGCCAGCCGAATGCAGAGCTTTGTCCAAACTGCAGTAATTAAGAAAAATTGGGTAAGTACTATTGTTCTCCCAGAGCTTTGTCTTCAGTTTAATTTAAAAGGGCAGCTCATACAAAAAAGCTGAACTAAACCCAGAGACTGACAGCTTTTACATATCTCTGTAGACACATGCTTTGTTTTACCACTCTCATTGAACTTGTCCTATGAAAAGGTATATTGATTTCTACATATTCTTGGCATTTCAGATTTTTCCCTAGTTTAGGTCATAGAGCTTCTTTGTCCAGCCTAAAAATTAAAAATGCCAACATTTGAGACCTCTGGTTAGCATCAATCTTCACTGAAATCCACCAGATTTGCAGCTGGCTATATTGCTTTCAATGCCATGAAACAGCTACAGTGTAATGCACATCATCATGTATTTATTACACGTCATTTACTGCAAGAACTTGAGCACCTGTAGCCCAGCTCAAGAAGTACCTACATGCATTAAGATTCATTCAAGTAATCAGAATACTTCTGTAGTCTGACTTAAACTTCCTTAATGTATCTGCTTAACTTCTATGCTGAATCAGAACAATTTTCAGCAGCATACAGACAATGAAGCTGAACATATCCTTTTTTGAATCTGTTTGAGCACATTTTGTTCAGTTTCAATATATACTGTTACAATGAGAAACACAGCTCTAGTGACAGAAATGTAGAACAGAAGTGGGCTGAGTCTTGAAGGAAACCACCCCTGATTTTGATGTTGGAGCAGAAACTGTAATTTAAGTGGTTAAGAAAAATGCTGAAATGTACTTACTTGGACAAGAACAAAGAGACAGTGAAGAGCAGTGCCACAATGATGAAGAATACTCCCCACACAATCTAGAGGTAAAGATTTATTACAATTTAACTGAAAATACTTGCAGTTGATACAAGAAGTGAAGACTTGCTTAAGTTTCAAGAAAGGACTAACAATGTTGGATCACCTTAGAGTTCAAATGCACTTGAAGGAATAACTTTTTGGTAAACACCTGAGAGAAGTTCTAACAACAACAAAAAGATGCTTATAAATACTAAGGTAATAGGAAAAAATACTTGAGTTTCAAGAAAACATATATAAGTGCTACTTAGATACTATTATTCTAAAACACTATCTAGCCACAAGTGATTAAAATGAGATTACTATGACCACATCACAACTACCAGATAAAGGCCTCTCTTCTGGGGAAGGTTCCAGAAGAGCTTCCATACACCTTCAGCCACACCAGGTGAGTCATTTGCCCTGCAATCTTTCTTTGGAGTGCATACTCAATTTGAAACCGAAAAAAGACCTAAAAAGTGTAACAGCTGGGCTTATTTAGCCAGTTATAAGCATAAGCCATAAGCACAAAAAAGTACAGGTAAAAAATTGTAAGGACTACTACAATTAAACCAGATACTGCTATTGTTTTTAAAAGCAGCAATAGCAGGCTTTCCATAAGCTTTTGCACAGATACAGGACTGTCTGACATAGAAAATAAGAACAGAATTTCTTGCCTAAGTCAAGGGGGTGTATGGAAGACTAAGCTTACCAGGAGTAAATGATGTTATAGACCAACCATATCAGCAGCTAAGCTGGGTTATTGCGTTCAGATTTTTCAGGTTTTAGGGGCTATATTAAAATAAGCAAACAGTTTAAAAAGCTAGATTATTTAGTTCCTGAATATAGTCAAAGAACAAAAAGTTTGAGTCTATTTTAAATTGAAAGAATTCTGGCAACTTACTACTAAGTTTAGAGAACTGAAAGTAATATTCTGATACCTGTATGTTCTGTTTTCCCCATTTCCTTCTCATTTTTACCTCCAGAGGAAAAAGCCACCTTCTTTCAATGGTGGCTTGGTTACTTTCAGTTCTTCTATGAATGGTCTGAATCAAGTAGATTCAGACAGACAAATAAGTTTCCTTCTTAAGATCTTAATTAAAACACATGAAAGTTTTTATTATGCTGACCAAATACAACACCCAAGCCAGGGACTTCATTCTTTAAGCCATCCTAACAAAAACACCTCCTATTGTTTTTCCTGGGCTATAAGATAGTTCAGGATATCATCCTGCACACTTCTTTGGAAGGTTTGCACCCACGCTATATTTTCTTTCAGCGATTAGGGGATGGCACACAAAAGTGAGCTCAGATAGCAAATCCCTTCAATTACAGCTCCAGCAGGTTCACTGTCTTTTTCTAGGAATCCTAGTCACAGAATGTGCTCAGATAAGCATGCTGAGCTTCCCAAAACAATGTTTTCAGATCTCTAGACCTGAGATAACCTAGAAAGACTTATTTCCAAATTCTCTGTGCAGGAGTACAATGCATGGTCTTCCACATAAATGAGAGTATTTCACAGTTTACATTATTTTATTAGCATTAAAACTTGGCACACAGCCATCCTGAAAAGGTTAAGAACTTTATTAGAGCTGCTCATTAAAGATACTCGGAGTTACAATGCTATTATTGTTCATTACATTCTGATAAGATATATAAGATAACCTTCTGCCTGCAAACTCCAACACAATATTAGAACACCACTTATAAAACAACTCAAATTATGTAGGCCTTATAGTTATAGATTGAGACTAATATCAAGGTAGGTATGAACTTGTACATTTCCACATGTTTAAGTGTACTAAGATGTCACCTCTCCACAGCAAACTCCCACTAGGTATCAACCATGCAGGAAACATCTAAAAACAATATCAAGAGTCCAAAGCTTGCTTTACTTCATCAACTTCAGCCACCTATGGCCAGTATACAGATCTCCTCTGGAATAAGTCTGTCTTCTGAAGTGATACATAAGACTCTTAGAAGTATGGAATTGTTTGAAAGAACAGCCCTGTTCCCACTTTAGCCTCAACTCCAGTCCCATAAAATTCAAGATTGAAAAGGCTAATATGAAAGATCTTCATTCTACTTTAGTTCGCCCTCTATTGCCACAGTACTACTAAGGATACTGAACCATAAATGATTCATAATTATCATCAACTATGCTTATACAATTTCAGATAATCAGTTGACTTAGGCCTTTCACAGAGCAGATCCTGTGTTCTTACCTAGATTTTCCTTGTACCTGAGCTGATTACAGACCAATCAACACCTCATTTCTAGTCTATTAACCAGCACCTGACCAACAATTAAGAGAATACCAACATTCAGATTAATAGTTGAGCTTGCCATTTACAGTCCCAGCTGAGCCTTATCAAACAGTAACAACCTGACTTAAATTAAAAGCATGCCTCCAGTTGGGTATCATTTGGTATATGGGTAACAAAAATAATAAGTATTTCCTTTCCTTCCCTCACACATAAAGCCTAAGATAGGCTAGAAAAACATTGCAGCAGGAGCTATACATTCACTGTTGTCTTTGACTTGTCACCAATAGCAAAGGACAAATCTGTCCTGTGATACCACTGTACTGCAGTTTACTAGCTTTAAAGCACCTAGAATATCTTCCAAGATCCTGCATACACTTAGCCGTGAAAATTTACAAAATAATTTTGCTTTGTGTCACAGCATAAATGAGAAGGAATCCAAGCCCCTGAGAACATGAGTACATGTTCAACTTCAGAGCAAAGGACGGCGTTTCATCAAAACCTTTTATTCTCACAGCAGGACTATTTATCAACTTCTGCCAAAAAGCTTTTATTACTAGAACACACAAAACCAAAAAGCCTGTGTTTCAGCCAAGTGCCACACAGAACATTTAGTAAGTGCACTATATTAAAAAAAAAAGCAAGCAGCCCTTGGTCTCTACCCCACACCATAACAAGTGGATATTTTCTGAAGGAAGCTGCAGCCTATAGAGATCCCACATGCTGAAGCAGGTTCTTCTGACAGTAACTACAGCCCATGGAGTAGACACATACTGGAACAGTGACAAAATGTGAGGAACAAGCAGCAGCAGAGAAGTGTTGTGGACTGATGGCAACTCCCTACTTCCCATCCCCACTGGGCCACTCCAGTGAGGACTAAAGGAGTGAAGCTGAAAGTTGGGAAAAAGTGGGGTGTAGGAAGGTGTTTTAAATGACTGGTTTTTTACCATTCAAATCCATTTTAATCGGCGATTTTCCTCAACTCTGTTTTGCCCATAATGATAACTAGTGATTGCCGCTGTATATCTTGACCCACACATTTTTCCATCTTATTCCCTCCCCATCTTGTAGGGAGTTAGAGAGCGGCTAGCAGAGCATCTGACAGCCAGCCAAGTCAGCTCACCACACTACTGTATGATGTGACCTACTTTCCAGGAAGTTTCAGGTAACCTGGCAAAGATGGGTTAAAAACAATTGTTAGATGAAGCAACACACTTCATATTAAGTTATCAGTAAGTAAACTTAGGACATGAAATATTCACACCTCTTCCTTGTCATGCTGCCAAATTCCCTGATGTAGAAGATGCAGCTGTGAATGCAGGAAGAAAGCCTGTCAGTTCAGCCATGCCACCTCTCTGAGGCAACTAAACTGACTCCTGACAGCACCTACACTCTGCATTAACACTCTGCCAGCAGGGCTGTTAACCAAGTAGTTGCCTACAATTTCCCCTCTTTCAGCTTTATCCAAAGAAGTGGGGCAGAGGGAAGAAATCAAAAACCCATTAAAAAAAAAAGGATACTCCAGGCCTCCACCCTCAGGACAACATTAACTGTGCTTCTCTGAAGGCCTTCAGCAGCAGGTGGAGAGACTGAAACATCTATACAAGGTCCTCACTATCCTTAAGATTAGATAGGAGACCAGTTTATCTCTGCCTTGCTAGAGTTCAGGTATATCACTCTATTTGTCAAGAGAGCACTGTTCTCTTTGTAATAGCTTCCATGTCAATGCCTTTAAGTCCTCACTAAAGCTAAGCCACATGAGTGTGCTCTGTTCACACGGGTCTCAACCTTCAAAACAGAACACCAAATTTTCTTATATTACACACCTTAGGCCTCTCTTCAGTTGGTTCACAGCTGTTTTGAAGTACACCATGAAAACTGATGCAATACTCCCAGCTTAACATTGCTAAGTAGATTTCTTTTTTCACAACCTATAGTGTTGTTCATACATTAAGAAAACATAACTATGTGTTGGGTTTTTTTTCTGTAAACAGTTTTACACCCATCCCTAGAGTACACCCCATTTCTCTTGCAGCTGAGCTTATCAGATGAACATGTGACAAACCATAATAAAGAAAGCAGCAGCAGATTTGCTACCTACAGAAAAAGGTACATTTTGTAGAAAGAAATTAGACTAGTTTGACATTACTTCACAACCCCACACAGACCATTACTCACTTAATTGGGGTCTTCCAGGTGTGTTGTTTTTGACTAAAATAAAAAACTAACCGCTTCATCTTTGAGTTTGATTTAGCTTCGAGTAAAACAAGCGTTCTCAAAATTTACTCTGTGTTGAAGAAAACATACTCTTCAGAGAAAAAGAGTTGGACTTTATTTAATGAGAAAGCACATGCTAAAAGATATTTAGCAGTTACAAAATAAAGAATATAGGAAGACACTATGCAAAACTATATAATTATAGAATTCTGAAGGTAGACATGAAGTTAACACTGTAAAAGACCTCCAAGACTAAGTGCTATTCCTGAACACCTTATTCTGTTCTGTCAGTCTCAGTAAGTCTTCAACTCCCATAAACTTGACCACCGCAAACACAAAGCCAAAATAGCATTCTCCATATCTAATACTTGCCTCACAATAAACTGAATTTCTCTTGAAGTCCCAGAAATGCCCACATTCTTGAACAGTAATATGCAAGTTGCACTAAAGATAGAAGTGTTGCAAAAGCAACAAGCAAATCTCCAAGATCTTCTGCACTTCTACAATTGGCAAGAAGCGTTATATATGGATATAGAAAGATTTACTTCTTTTCATGAAAGCCACTGACAATTGGCAAGTTACGCATGTGCAAAGATAGTTCTAATGCTATTGAAGTAACAGTAAAACAGTCCTGCAAGAGTTAAGATGTTAATAATTAAATGATGGACATTATCACCTTCACAGAACAACTCATTGAAAAGTCAGCGTAAACAAGTTTTGTAACATGCTTCATAGCACAATATTATTCTAAAAGAAAATCTGTCAGGAGAAATTACCCACCTGTACCTCCCCTTTAGTCTGTGATTCTTAAGTCAAGAACTCACAGTGACTGTCACAATTACTGAGAGAATAAAAAGCATTCAAACCACGAGAACAAATTGACACTGGAATATCATCCTGGCCATAAGTAATAATCTGTAAGTAACTAATGATATTATACACTATCCTATGAGAAGACAACGAACTGTTGAAGTCCTAGAGACAATACAAATGGCCAATGCATTTCTCAAATTTGAGGTTAACGTGAACACTTAAAGAAACTACACAAGCTATTTTGAAGTAAAGGAAGCATCCAAACTATTAAAGTGAATAGTTAGGGGGATATTTGTCCTTTAAATGAAAGGGCTAAGTCTAGATTTCTAATGTATCATAGATAAGAATTTCTCACTGAAAGCTTTCGTTCAACTGCCATTTCAGCCCATTTCCATTGGTACTCAGCATTAAAGTAGCAATAATGTTAGAGGAAATCACTTATGCCCCACCCCACCTCAGCTTTCCCAAGTGCAGCCCACAGTTTAAAGTAACAGTAAAATTTCTTCCTGCATCTGGTTGGCAAAAAAATAAGTCATATGTCAATACTGTTCCATAAAAGTACTGTTTTTTAAAGCCAGGTATCTACTAAAATCAAAGTCCTAAGATCAAAAAGAGACCAAGATCAAAGCTCAGCTCCAGTAACAGTCTCCTTTGCACTGGTTAAGTATCAAGACGTAAGTTCTATGCAGCCACCTTACTGCTGATCAAGTAATGATTTGGTAAGATGCTCTTTCCAAACACATATTCTCATCAAAATATTTCTCACTTCTGCTGACTAAATGTAATTTAGATTAACCTAAGCTGCCTGAGAGCTACAGAATTCTTCTTTCTCTTCTTCCCATTTTCACAAGACATTCAGATTTCCTATGGCAGTGCCACCATAGTAGATCAGCTACAACTCACTCCTTTTCAGTCTTAATATTTTAAGCAAAATAAAATGTTTTCCAAAGGCTCAAATGGAGTTTGCTACAGGTCTGTCATTGTGTAGTATAATAGTAAAAAGGAAAAAAAGCACTTGATATTCAGTATGGTAATGGATATACTTTACTTGTTATTTATATGGGAAGAAGAAAGCCAGAAGGTATTCTGAAGTCTCAAAAAGTGACACAGTTTTACCTTTAGAGGTCTGATAGCTTCACAGAACTTCGTCCACCAGCTTTTCTCAATTGACTCCAGATGCCTCTCCCTTCTTCGAAGTGTCCTCAGTCTCTCCTCCAGTTGCTGTACAGCTCGTCTATCCCTTGATGACAGAGGCCGACCATCCCTGCACTGGTTACCAAAAAATAGTGCAAGAGACCAAAGAACATTGAATCAAAAAAACAGACTTGACATCTTGTTGAATGAGTTACAGCAATTCTATGTATTTTGCAGTATATAATTGACACTATTTTTATGCATAGCAAGAAGATGAAGTGCAAAAGTCACAAGCTACAACAAGGGGAATTCCTACTAGGTGGTAGAAAACACTCTTCACAATGAGGATGTTCAAAAATTTTACAGGGTGGTCAGTCTCCATAGCTAGAAATGTTTAAAATGCCCAGTTATGATCTGAATAACTTGATCTAACCTGAAAGGGGTCCTTGCTTTGTGTAGAGGATTGAACCTGATGACTTTCAGAGGTCCTTTACAGTCAAATTCCATGACTAAGCCAGTATGAGAAGCTTGGCATCTGTATTTTCTTTCCAGCATTACACTACATATACTCAGCAAGATGACTTGCTGTTCCAAAAATTAACCTTACAGAAACCCAAACAAGCAGCACCATTACCCCAAGACCTGGTCAAGTGTACCAGATAGGTGCTTGATGATTATGTATAATAATGTACTTTAATTCTGAGCCTCTAAATATTGAGCAGGCACCATTGCATTCTGTTGTAAATCGAGTAGCACATGCTTAAATCCAAGTAAGCAAAAGTAACAAAATAGGCATTAGGTAACTGAATCAAAATTGTCCCTAACGTTGATGCTACTGTATAGCAAACTGATTCTTAGATATAAAAAGATTTTTATAGTTGTCGTACATATATTTTTAGCTTCTTAAATTTGCTATTCCGTTTTTCTCCTTTTATTTTAAAAGAGCCTGCCTGCAAATAGTGAAACACTTCACACCTGGTGAAGTTAATCTATTTTAGATAAATTTCTTAAAAAGGTTAGAAGACTAAGACCACATTCGAGGTACATGTAACTTTTAAATCGGAGATCACAATGTACTTTTAACAGGAACACGTAATCTACATACCGTATATAGCACCCCAGTGACTTGAAAAAGACCTTTCGAAAACAGTCCAAGCTTACATTTACAGTTTCTATTAATGGTCACATTAAAATACATATATAACTTAAAAGACTTTCTACTTTTTGATCTTGTTTGTTAGCTACATCAAACAACAAGACCAGTTGTTTGCAAACTCTTATAATTCAACGTAGTCTTCTGTAATACATAATGCTCCATTTTTCAGAGGTTTCTCATTTTTCTCATATCAGTTTCAGTACTACAGATTCCTTTGTTGGAGCAGTAATCTGTACAAAACCAAAACTTTGTAACTTAAACTGGAAGAGTGTACTTTTTAGGTTTCATTATGCAACACGATTTTTAGAACAGTAAAAGTGCCCAGACTGTGCAGAGGTAGCCAAGTATCAAGGGAAGACTCTTGGAACTGTTTCAACACTGCTGAATCCTGCTGTCACAGGGCACACAACAGCAGAGGTGGACTGCCAGGATCAGAGTGATGCATCTTGATGCCCTTTCCCCCCGACTCAGGACTGTGAAAACACTGGTCAAATCATTATCTGAAATGGTTTGGGAAAAGGGTGGAATATTATCCCTAGCATCTTGTATGTAAGGGAGAAATCTTATCCTTCTTCAGCTTGCACTCTTAAGTCGGTGTCCTGCTTACATTAGGCACAGCATTTCTGCAAGCTGTAAAGCCACCATGGGTTAACAAATGGTGTTAACATCCTAGGAACATTTAAGATTCAGAACAGAGACTTCCATATGTACGCTTTTCATAAAGAAATAATTTATAACAGCAAGGTACATTAACTAGGAAGAAAGAATATCTGGGCTGTTATTTATGAATAAAGATGATTAATTGTTTGAGGAATCTAACTCATGACAGCTCCATGTGGCAATTATCCAGTGTTAATAACTACACTGAGTAAGTATCAACAAATCGGATGCCATATCTGGTAGGAGCCTAAGTGAGATTAATATTCTTAACTTCTCCAAAGCGTCTCTTCCATATATCCAAGCAGGACTGGAGAAGTTTGAGTTTAGCTCATCAGCACCCTTACTAGCTAGACAGAAATAACTACTGCAGCAGGACTGATAAATAATACCCAATCACTACTACACAAGTAACCACATCCGTTTCCAAATAACTGCACGCCAGTCATTTCTGACTGGCTATTCTTTCCGGAACAAAAACTCTCTACAGCACAACCAGAAATGAGTAAGCAAGCACAGGAAAAAAAATATTAAGACAGTGAGAACAGTGAAGACCATACCTTTGATTTAATCCTTAATAAATGTTGCTCCACTTCTTCAATATCTTCAGTGTTCTCCAAACGTTCATAAGCTGCACTGGTAGTTCCCTTAATCAAGTTTAGTGGCAAAGCTGACATACCATAAGCCTAAAATAAAAAAGAAACATACATACTCAAATTTTCTGCCATACATTTTCACCTGATAAGGCTGTGGTATGTTGCTGCCATAAGGTATCACTGCTGTGGGTGGTTTATTTTTTTTCCCTGCTACTCTCCTTCTACAGACTCCAAGGCAATCCATTATTTTATTTTTTGAGCAAAAACATAACAGACATACTAGGCAGATTCCACTGAAACAATAGTATGTGTTAAGACTTCACACAAACATAGCCCACTGAAGGTTTATCAAGCTAGCCCCTCGGTTGGTGTTGGTTTTGTTGTGTTTTTTGTTTGGTTTTGGGTTTGTTTTTTTTTTCCCCACAAATCATTTAGCTTCCCAAAACCTTGACTTTCCCAATTTAGATCATAATCAAAACATTGTGTAATATTGGAATTTGTACTTAAGCAGTTTTAGAACCGAAGTATAAACAGTTTCTTTGCAGCCAGTAGTCTTCAATTTACTTACAAAATGAAATTTTGTAGAAAGTACCTGATTTACTAAAAACAAACAAACAAAAAAACTGCAGTAAAAAAGACACAGCAGAAGCTAGTGAACACCTAAACTCTGCTACATTCCAAGACTGCTCAGATACACATTCACAAATTCTGCTGGCATTTACTCCTAGTTATAAATCCTATTTGAGGTGAGGTAAACAATAAGAAAATGTCACTATTTCCTCCCTGCTGCCCTATGAGTCTTACAGATCTAGGCCAAGGTCAGAAGTTTCTCCAGGCAGTTTAGTGACATTAGCCATATGCTTTTTGTTTTACTCTGGGTAGGAGGCTGTTTGCAATGGGTTTTTCTTGGCGCAGAGCTCAGCAGGGAAGTGTTTCTTTTCTTTCTCTTAATCACAATTAATACACACATTTTTACTCAAGTGCTTGATATCTGAACACTTGCTAACTTCAAAAATGAGCAGCTTTATACATTTTTTTCCCCACAGGAATATCACTCCCTTCTTCAAGCACAGCTTCACATTTCACACTGAGAACAGACTTAACACAAATGCTAGTGTATTATAAATGTCACCATACATGCTGTCAGATCACGAGCTTTCTGTATACAAGACTTGATCTGACCTGCTTTAAGAACCTCCTTGCACATACTATATTGTACTCAAAGCAAGACAGTGTCCATCTTTTTGGTGTTTATTTTTCAACATGCCACATACCATGCCACCAGCACCCACTTCTAAGCCCCTTTAACAAGTCTTGTTTACTACTATCGTAGCTCAAAACCACATTAATTATTTAAATTAATAACCATTTCACTGTAAATATCAGACACTGAGCCAACAAATTTCAGTACTGCTCTGCAAGTGCCAATATTACATGATTTCAAGAAACATTCCTCTAAGTATTAGGCTACAAAAGCCTGAAACATAAGTTTAGCAGCCTGACCACCTTGTTCACTCACTGTGGAATTAGGTTTCTTATGTTCAGAGTGACAATCACCAGTAAACTGTTGGAACGGTGTCAGTTAAGTTCAACAAGCAGCCAGTACATGCTTCTCAACAGCCTTCAAACCAAAGGAAACAGTGGTACCTGTTAAATCACTACACAGCATTTAAGTAAGGGTAGGAGAAAACTTGTCCTTCAAATATTTCCTGAAGTATATATGAGCAAAGAAAACATTCAGCTACATCTTTGACAACTTGCACTCACTTTTTTATGTAGCTATGAAGTATTAGAATTGTTTTTACCATAGACTTCTAGAGAATAAAGCAGGCTATTGGCTACCTGCTCAGCATTTCAGGACCTCACAGCTGACATAGCCTCATCCATCATACAAAAACACAGCTGAATTAAAAAAAAAAAGTATTTGCACCACTGTTTACATATGGTTCCAAATAAAGTTGAACTCCATTTTTTTTAGCTACAAAAGATAACTGGCAACTCAGTCCCTTTATTAGAGACTTTCAGTATAGAAGACACAAAACAGAAAGACATCTCTTATCGTAGGCTAGTGATGGCAATTTTCATGGTTTCCATGACATTCCAGAAGTTCTGGTTTGAACACAGCTATATAACCACAGAAAGGCCCACCTACAAGATTATGTATTTTAGGTAAGGAAAATAATTTAACTTAGGCTAGACTTTACAACTCTGTCCACAAATACAGCTCAGTTCTCCCTTTAGAGTACATCCTTCGAGAGAACTAAGCTGTTGTGCTATCTACTGGCACTAAAAAGCAGTCCCCCAGTCACCTCTTCTCCAGGCTGAAGAACAAACTTCAGCTTTTCTTTATGGGTTGCATTCTCCAACTCTCTAATCACTTTCACAAGTCTCCACCGGAGTCTCTACAGCTTCCCAGTTTCTTAAACTGGGAGACTAAAACCAGACACAGCATTCCCAGGTGTGGCTTTAGAAGTGCCAAATACAGTGAATAATCATGTCCCTTGCAAGCCCAGCACACTGTTTGTCTTTCTGCTGCAGGGCCCATTGCTGGCTCAAGCTCACCTTGCTGTCCACAAGGACTCCCAGGTGCTTTCCAGCAGAGCCATCCCCCAGCTGGTCAGACCCCACCATGAATTAATCTATTCCAAGAGAAAGTCTTAACATCTGCTAAACCTGTTGCCATTCTTTCTCGGCCTGATCTTGCCACCCGTTAATATCTCTACAGTGACCCGTCATTCTGTTTTATCTACTTGTCCCACTTAGATATTCTCAAACATGATGACTACATACTCAGCACCATCATCTAGATGATTTCTGAAGACTAAACAGCATTAGGCCCATATTGATCCTGAAGAGATCACTCAGATCTGGCTGCTGGCAGTATAACTCCAGAATTTAGGTGAAAGTATAAAGACTATCCAAACTCACAATGAGAATGCAAGCTGCAATCTAACCAAGGTCCCTCTGTGGAACCCAAAACGTTTCTAGCCAGAGTCAAAGACATTCAGTATGTAGAAACACATATGACAGATTGCTATGACAATAAGCCTACACAATTTTACACACCTAAGCTTAGAAGGGATTATATTTCACCTTTAAGCAGAAGCTTCCACCTGTTCTTCAAACAGCTACTATCAACAGATACCAAGTATTTACTCAACAGAAATAATTAAGGAATAAAATTCAGAGTTCTAAATCTTTTAAATCTAAGTTTCTACAAAGTAAACTGCAACTCTTAAAGTGATGCAGTGTTTCATTGGTTTTGCAGATTTGAATTACATACCTGAACATCAAGCTTGCTCTAGTGATAAAGGCAGCCTAAGTTTGTTCTTTGAATACAAAAGATGCTAATAAGGAGATGATTATGCAAGTAAGCCTCCCATCATCTGCGGGGGAAAAAGCCGCATTGGTCCTTCAAGTCCTTAACAGATAGAATGAAGGACAGAAAAATGAGTCATCTCATGTGATGCGTCACAGGTTTGAAGAGAAGCTGTATTAGCTTAGTTTCAGGGCAGCACTTCCCTTCAGGCTGATGCAGAAGTTCAAGGCTGCCCTAAAAAAAGTTTTAATACCCTGGGTTAGTCCAAGTGTTAGGTTATCCATGGGCTATTATTTTGGGCATCTGCAACTCCGTGAGAGATATATCACAGATAGCACCCAAAAACCAAAGCTGTACACTGGAGCCAAGAGAGGGCTCAGTCCCAAAAACATATTGTTGGTTCAAAGTTTGTAATATGAATAAAACCAGATCAGAACAGCCTTTAAAATAGTTAATTTATATCCATGGATTTTGATAAAACGAGTAATTAAGTCCTGCCTGACATATTTGCACAACTGAAATAACAGTTCCCAGGACTTATTTTTAGACAACCTTTGCCTATAAGTGTTAAGTCAGATAAGAGGCACTGTATTCAAGAGTAAAAACAGTTATCTAAATTAACTGGCAATTACAGCATACACTAATTGTTCAGGCTGGTATCTGCCAATATATGCTGAAAGGTTAGGTCTTTAAAGTCTCACACTATCTTTGCTGTTGCTGAATGCCTCATCATCTTCATTGAAACCCTATTTTACGGTAGGGGAAAAAGAAAAATCTAAATTTATATTTAAAACTACTTATTTTTGAGAAGATTCCCCCTTCTCAAATCCCCACAAGTGATCCATTGAAGAGATCACCCCCTATCAGTTAGCTTAAGGGCTGGGAAGCCAAACCTTAAGAACTCACTACCTGGTACTTACAGGTTAGAGGCATCATGCGTGAGCAGCTGTCTCATTCCAATTTGAGAGTCTGCCCACAGGCAACACAGATAATATTTGTGGATGGATGAAGTTCATATTTATACTTAATAGATTTTATGGAAGCAGGTAGCCTTCTACTCTAAAGGAGAGGAAGAAAAAAAAACCCCCCACAGAACTTAGACAAAGCAACACAAAACCCAGCTTGCCTATCCTATAAAGAAGAGTCTGAAAGTTTTTAATGCTTATTTGTTATTCACAGAAGTGTTATAGATGCCGAGACAGGAATTTGCAAAGAAATCTGTCATCGGTAAAGCAGGAGCCTGCAACTCGCATGAAAGCAACAATTGGTTCAATACCATTTCTGCAGTATCAGTAGGCATTGAAGAATGATGAGAAGCATGCTCTAGCTGCTCTCAGCATGTCACTGAATCCAAATGGGCTCTGCTCCAGACAGAGCACTAAAATACCTCAACAGAAGTTACAAGAGCATTGCTTCCAGTTCATTTAATCTTCACATCTGTGCCCCTTTCCTTCCCATCCTATCCTATCTGCAGCAGATCCAGCTACTCTCCTGACATTCCACAACTAAGATTTCGAAGGAGGAGACGCTGTTCTGATCCTTTGGTCTCTTGCAGACTCACCATCCCACAACTCTAAGGAGTTGCCACACTCAGCCCCTGACTAGATAACAGAATAGTCCTCCTTATTAGTGACCCAGTATGTTAATAGTTACACAAACACAAGATAGAAAACAAGTGAAATTGAGGCAAGTTACAAAAAGACATTTTATAGAACTCTCAGCAGGCAACTACGTCAGGGATAAACTCTTGAGTATTAAAAAGATCCAGAAAGATTTTTCTACTAGGAAGGAACCAAAACCACTAATTAAACATTTTTAAATTGCACAAGCTACCAAGGAGTTCCACTGAAAAGGGTTTAGTATTAATGTGGGAACACCTAATAATCACCCAGATCAGCTATAAGCACACAGATCAGTCATGAGGAACACAGAGGAAAAATATTATTGAAATGAATATAACAAATGCCTTTGGAAAAAAGAGTTAAATCTAACTTTGAACACCTAGTGCAAAAAGCATGAAACCATCAGGCATTACAGTTTAACTAGAAGTCGATTATGTTTCACTTCTGACACGTGCTATGCTCACCTAAAAAGATATGGTCTAATGATCAACTTGTGGCCCAAACAGGATAATCTCTCCTTGTTAGAGATAAACAGAACAGGCAAGTTGTTTCTGACCATTTTGGTACACAACCCACACTGTAACTGAAGGTTGTTTACCAAGTTTCTCATTAAAGGTATTTTTAAGAATTAAACATGCAATTTCAATAAATTACCGAAAAGTACTTGCATAGCAGAGCATTTATTTTAGATGTTCATATATCTAGCAGATATGGCTTTTAAGTGCTACCACCGAGGTGTTTTAAAATGTGTATATATAATCTTACTCAAAAACCATGAAAATAAATACTGGGAAACATTTCTTGCATAGCACTGCCCTCTAGCGAAGTCACAAGAAACAGCCACATAAAGACAACAATTATATCACTGTATAAAAGTCATAAGAAATGCTCACAACTTCAAATATCTGTTGTCTTACAACAGCTTGTTTCAAGAGTTCACCTCAAAGTGACACCATGAAAGACAAAATGTTCAATTCTAACAACCTGACTGTGATAAAAAAATGCCTCTATTCAAGCTAAAAAAAAAAAAGCACACACACAAAAAACCCAGCAGAACTCTAGTTTAGGATATGCAGTGCTTTAAAGAAACACAAGTCAAGCACGAGCTAGTTTGTTTCAACACAAGTGTCCCACAATAACCCCTCCATTCCAATAATATTTTTGTATTGAAGATACTTTTTGGTATTCATAACCTAATTAGCTTTTAATTTGAATTATACCAAGCATGAAGGAAATCACATTATGATACCTTTTATCCCTCATACCAATGGATACAGTTCAGTTGCCTACAGTGAGCACTGTTTGACATGGATACAATGCACCTTTGTCAGTATTACTTCTGATGGAGCAGGTAAACTACTCCAGTTACACCGTCTCAAGTGTGGTGCACTTTTATGTGTCACACCAATACAGGCAACACTTCTGAACTTCTGCAAGAGGAATGAAGACTCCACCTTTCTTGAAACTGTACCTTTCTTCCCTGTGCACTCAGACTGCACAGTTTTCTTGAAAAGTGATCTGACTGCAAGTAATGGTCATCTACTTTCTCACATTAAAGAAATATGTTTCCATCTCTGGCTATCTACGCATACTACTATTCTAAAGAATAATCAGAATTCAAGATTCTTATTTCCAGAATACAAGTAGGCATGTCAAATATCAGGAAGGACATATGAGCCATTGTCAAATTGTGAAGAGTACAGAAGAAAGCCTCCTAAATGCACCTGAAGATGGCAGATCATCTCATGGACAGCTGAGGTTTTTTTGTTTGTTTTTAATAAAACTCATGCCATACAGCTTAGAAAGCCATTCAACATGTTAACTAGTAAAATCAGTTCTTTCATAGCAAGTTTTAGGATCCAGGCTTCAGCTACTGTAAGAGCATATACATTTTTGAATAACATTGCTTTCAAAAAAAATCCCAAAGCATGGAACAGACTGACCAAACTGAACTGGCATGTCCAGTATCACGTTTCCTGTAGTATCTTATACACAACACGAACAAAGCATTGAGTACTTGTTTATCCATTTCTCTAACATTCATCACTACAGCATCTTGCTACACATTCACCTTATTTTTTCATATTAATATTTCCTCTCCACCATACAGATTCAAAGACTGTCTCACTTATTTGTAAATGTTTAAGTGGACAAAAAAAATGTAGTCAAGGTTTACAAGAAGCAGAAACCAAGTATGACACCCTCTGCACTACACTTTTTTACTACACACAGTGAACTTGCGGTCATTGGACATACCATGTATATAAAAGTTCACTCTGACTCAGTTGTAATACTGAACATAAATATTTAGCCCAATTGCCATCTTCTGCATTGCTCCATCAGGCTTAGAAGAGCATTACCAACCAAAAGATTAACCTTCTTTCAAGCCACAACTCTACATTCTCCAAGGACAAAACTATAAATGATAGAGCAGTTTAGTATCTACAGTTCTCAAAGTGTAGTAGGAATCAGGGTGTTCTAGAACACTCAAATTGTTTTGCTGGTTTGGTTATTTCCTGATGTACGGAGAAGTGAACATAAATAACTGCATTTCTTTTATATTTAAGAATTGGCATTGAAGTGATTAAGTGGTAATGATGATGAATGCTACTAACAGACCTCTCAGTAACTGTTTGATGTCTACTTAAAATAAAATCAGCGGTAAATGAGTGCTTTTAAGGTTAAACAGATTATAAAAGGCTTTAAGCTTTTTAACCGTTAATGAAAATAAGTCAACTGCAAGAAAAGTAAATCATACTCTGGACAAAAACTACGTGTGAAAAAGTCATTACTTTGTCAGTAGACAAACTAAGCTTTGTAACACCTCTTTCAGGAAAATGGATCACTACACTTTCGTAAGAAATCAATGCTCATTAAACATTTTGGAAAAATTAGAGACAATTATAATAATCCTGCAAGGACATGCTAAATGAGATGCACAAGATGACTCAAAAATTAATCTGCCTATCATTGTGTAAGTAATACATTATTCTGCCTTGAATTCAAATAGCAATCTGAAGCTGACAACAACTATTGTATTAATACCTAAGGCAATGAAAAACCATTTCAATGCAAAACACATTAATGAAAGAATAGATGCAAACTACATCATCTGTGAAACTATTTCAAACAAAGCACTGCAGCCTTCATTTATCATTTTCTTGTTATATTCTATGTTTATAGACATGGAAAGCTGTCAGTATAAATCATCAAGGTCACAGATTTTCAGAGCCCTCCCTGAGGACCAGTTGTTCACATTTCTTGCAAAACAATTTTAAATATCAAGTACTATACTTCAGTATTATACATTACATAATGCCAAAAAAACCCAAAGCGAACTGTGTTATTAAAGCTTTAAAACAGAAAAGCTACCAATTCCAGATTATATTGAAACCCAAACCATACCAAGAAATAAGTTGAAACAACATTACTCATTTAAACGTTGTCATTTTTCCCAAGTACATGCAATGTTCATGCTCTTGTCAGTAATACTAACATATCTATCACGAGCATTTATAGACTCCATATACATTTTTGATAAAACCACTATTATTTTCCCTTACAAAGTTAAAAATTTAGAATACACATCCTCCCTAGTTGCATCTTTGTCCCCCCTCCCCAGTCTTTCAAAGTGGCAAATAACGTTGAGAAAATACTATTCTTCAGTGTATTCAGCAAGCAAATGCAACTTGAGTTGAGGTTCAGTATTATATTCTAGAAGACCACGCTAGTAAGGATCAGCTCAGTCACAAGAAACGGTGACTGCAGCTTCCGTGGCTAAAAAATATTTTTACATCTGTTCACAGAAGCATGCAAGTTTGCTTCTTGTACAACCAAGTTTCTAAAATTAAAGCGATGAAAAAAGTAATTTGTATTGCTTAGATTAAAAGTGTGTCTTTTTTATCCCCTCCCATAAAAGCCATATTCTCCACTCCACTCACACAAGGAACTTCTGAAAATTGCCACCTATCAAACCATTAAAAAGTTATTACTACCCTTTGACACAGGATAGACTTGCAAGAGTTAGTAGTTACTAAAACAGAATTACCCACTTTTCTGAAGATATTGCATGCTCGTTTTCAAAGTCCTCGCTGCAGTTTTTTGAACAACAGTTGTATTGAGGTGAATAAATAATAGTAAGAATCTCAAATAATTTTCTCACAAAATAACAGCTGTGATAGAACAAAAAGTTGTTCATTGTGAGTTAAATTAGGTAATAACAGTAAAACCAGTATTGTGGAATTGATTTAATCCAATACAGAATCAATCTTACTGTCAATCACTGTCCCCTCAAGCTTTTAATAGGCTAGAGCCAAACTTAGAAAGGACATCTCATGTCATGAGGTACAACACAGTAAGTGCCATCCATCCGTACCACTGCTAAATCCTGCGGGCCCACATAGTAGGACTGCAAAAGCCCTGAGGTTCGAAGAGATCTCTGGAGATCACCTGGTTCAACATCTGCTCAAGTAGGGTCACCTAGAGCTGCTTACCCAGGACAGTGTCCATATGGTTTCTTGAATATCTCAAAGGAGGGAAACTCCACAATCTCTCTGAAAAACCTGTGCCAGTGACTGGTCACCCTTATAGGGTAAAACAGTTACCTGAGGTGAATATCTGAAAGGTGGATGTCAAGAGGATGGGACCAGACTCATTTCAGTGGTGCCCAAGGATGAGGGGCAACTGGCACAGACTGACACACAGGGGTTTCCATCTGAAAACGAGGAGAAACTTCTTTACTTTGAGGGTGCCAGAGCACTGGAACAGGCTGCCCAGGGAGGCTGTGGAGTCTCCTCCTCTGGAGACATTCAAGACCCGCCTGGACACATTCCAGTGCAATCTGCTCTAGGTGAACCTCCTTTAGCAGGTGGGTTGGACTAGATGATCTCCAGAGGTCCTTCCCAACCCCAACCATTCTGTGATTCTGTGAAAGATCTGAGATCATGTCTGTCCAGACAAGGGAACTCAGATACCACACATCGTGTCCACATCTATTGTGTCTACCTTTTTTTCCATCATCTGCTAAGCATTTGTGAAAAATTTTGAGGTAGGTGTCTTTGTTCTTGTGTTCACCCTTACACAGAAGTATTCTTTTTGTGCCTAAAAAAAAAAATCTACCACCACTTATCAAACTGATTTGATGACTAAACACAAAGGCCTCCCACCTTTAGAAACCAGGACAAAATTTAATAGGCATGCAGAAGGCTAGCTGAAAAATACAGGACCCAAACTACTTACTTGTCAGAAGTCTAAAGTCAGAGGCAAGTGTGACAGACAATGCCTCACAGACTTGCCTGTGCACTAGTACCTTTGTTTTATCTAGGGGTGATTTTTTTCTTTAATATACAAGACTAACACAGCAAAAACAATCCATATCGCAAAAAAGTTAGCAAGAGAAAAACCAGTTACTCCTTCCAGAATCATGCTTCTCATTCTCCCAAATGGAGGGAGTAGAGTAATCGAGACTGGTAGAGACAGAGATGCTACTCTGGGCCAACCTCTCTGGGTTTAGGGAAGTCTGACAACCCAGCAACTGTCAGCTGCTGTAGAAACTTTTGCTTTAAGTCTTAATACTGGGAAAAGCCCAGCCCACAAGAAACTAGAAGGCAGGTACATGGCAGCCTCATGCTGTCAAGGTCACACTTGCAATTCACTCCTCAGACCATGAGAACGTCACTGCTCATGCAGTCAAGCTGCTACAGGTAGAAGTCACTTTACATATGGAAGTCTGCCCATCACTGGCAGTGGGCACAGCATAATGAAAGCACTAGAGCATTAAAAAAAACCTATTCCTGCTCCAACTTTGAGACCACAGACATTCTAATAAGTGGTTTTCACTGTCCATGACACATTTGTACCTCAATGAAAAAGAACACTCATATCCAAGGCAGACAACAGCCACCTCCTGTGTGAGCTCATCCTTAAAACTTCTGTGAAAAAGCTCCTTCATTTCTCCAACTATGCCTTAACACCTACTGTAAAAACAGTTTTTAGAATGATCCAATGCAGCAGTTAAAAACAAAGTAAACAGTAATTCCATGCTCCAGACATCTGCGTGGACAGCTTGCCTAAAGTTTTCAAAGCAACAATTTAGTCTAAAATCTTCACAATTTAGGCATTCAGAGAAGACTATTTTAGTCCCCATACTCGACGTTTCACCTCATTTACCACCCAGTATTTGTACAAGTCCTAAACAGAGTACGACTAAGGCAACAACATTGACCACAGAGGTATTGTCTTCACCTGAGAAACCACACAGACAACACAGCACACTGAACTATTGAACATAAATGGAAGTCACATACTTCCAGGTTCAGCTAGTTTTGAAGACAGAAGTATTCAGCACCTACAACCAATCTGTGCTCAAAAATAGATAGGGAAGTAACAGCAAAAGTAGGAAGTATTAGCAATAAAGACTTTGAAATACTACTTTTTTAAACATTATTTTGCACAAATTTATTGCTGACTAAATAATCTTGCATTTTAGACACATAGATGTTTACTAACAGTTATAAAAAACATACTTGTGTAGTTTATTTGGAAAAAAAACACTTACAATACCCTCCCAGCTAATGAGTCTGTTCTTAATGTTAGTCTTACAGAGGTTAAAAAAAAACACTACATGTGCTCTGCAGCAATGTAATTGAACAAGAGATTAATCTTTCCTTCCATAATTAAGGGAAACCAATTTAAAAGCTGACATGTTATTACAAGGTAAGTGAAGGTATGGATCTTTTTTGACCAGTGCATGATCTAGATGGCAGCAATATAGCCTGAACAGTTTAGTGACCCATGCCAGTCAGAAAAGGCTTAAAGTAATAAAATTTATGATTTGGGTCTAGTTAAAGCACTTAGTCATTGAAGCTGAGAGCAATTTAGCTCACCTGAGATACCCACTAGCTGATCTGCCAAATTGCTCTTCTACCTACTGCACAGAGCCTGATGACCACCAAGCTGTCAGTGTTCTGACACATCTGAGAACCTGTATGGAATTGCCTCCTATAATGCTGCTACAATTTACACCAGCTCAAGTCACTAGTATCAAGAGACAGAAAATCATTAGCTATGCTTATTAATCAATTTATATTTAAGAGTCTAAAGGTAGTATTTAGCAGGCACCTTACCCTCTTACAGAGTGATGAATAAAATACTCTTCCCTCTTTCTTATATCCCCATTCTACAATAATTTTACCTATTTATGCTTTGCCTTTCAAGTTACCACAAGCCATCTTGTTGGCTAGCAATGCTTCAAAAATAACTTATTGCATGAGCTATTCTTACAGAGTCACTTGGAACTTAATAGCAAAGCTACATGGGAACAACTTCACTATATTAGAGCCACGCTGCAATGGAAGAGAAAGTTATTTTAGCAAGGACATGAACTTAAAGATTAAAACCTATCAGGTAAACACTGACTTCTCAGAAGTTTCAAAGCTTTGCCTGCAGTTACCTTAAGACTCCTCTTTATTGCAAAATTTTACCTTGATTATTTAACTTGATTTAATTTACCTTGATTACAAGTTAATATATGTAGCATTCCAAACAGTCTGATAATTCACCGTCTGAAGAAACAGATTGGAAAAGCAAGTGACCACATAAACATCAAATGTTGGCCAAAGCTAATAAATGTAAACAGTTTCTTTCCTTTGCACATTAAAGCACAACAGTTGAATTAACATAGTCTTAACCATGTGATCTACAATCAGGTACAGAATGAACACTCCTGAATCCTTCTAAGCTACAGAAACAACACTTTAGTTGCATACCTAGAACTAAGAATATTCCTGAGGCTTTAGAAAACAAGGCTCTAAACAGTTTCAAACTATATTTGCCACTAAATTTTTAGTTATTCTTGATGGAAGGCACACATCACAGAAGATGCTGCAGATTCTTCATACCTAAAACTGAATCCTGGCATGCACAGATATTTACCCTTAACCAAATTATAGAAATATAGAACTGTGAAGCAATGCTCTGTTAAAGACATTTTTTCATTTATTGAATGAAGAAAAGCCTTTTACAGAAAGAGACAGTTATGGTGAAGAACATTTTGCATACTTCTTTACAAATCAAGTTATTCTGCCAGACTTTTCTTTGTAAAGCTCTCTAGAGATAAAAACACCAATGTAAGAGATCCGTAGTAAAGCTTATATTCAGTATGGTAGACTGACCAGACCAAGCCTAGGTTATGCCATAGTTAAATGAATAAAAAAAGCAATATTTAGTTCTCCAGTGCTAGATGGAAAAAGAGACAGAGGCTTAGAAACAGGAGGAGCTGGCAAACAAGTTACAAGCAATAAGGAATAAGGTGATCTCCCCTTGCAAAAACACGTTGAAATTAAGTCTGATCTGTGCTCAAGCACGAAAAAGGCAGTTATTAAACCTGCAGTAAAAAAGTTACTTCTTCCATTCCAAGAACTCAGTAGTGTTTCAAACCATGAAAACCCAATGCTAGAAGACACTGTTGAAGGTACTTAGTATGACGACAGTTTTCCATACAGCTGTAATCTGTGATAACTGCAAATATCATAAATGTAACAAGCTGGAACAATGCCATAACAACTTACTGTGTAAGTGATAGCTGCCAACATTCCAATCACAGTCAAGGAACTAATGGAAAACGAAAGAGCAGTCAAGCCATCTACAAAAAAAAAAAAAAGCTTGTTGAAAATTCCTGCAGTAGAGATAAGAAAATTTCTTCCTGAATTGGCTTCTGAAGGACATGTAAGTTCATAAGACCGAGGAAAAAAAAAATTGAGACAGTTCCCAGCCATAACAACTCAGATGAAAAATTTACCTAGCATAGCTTTTTGTCATAATAGAGCCTCCTCCAATACTGCAAGAAGCAGGACAGCTCTCTCTCCTTTGCTACAAGTTCACAGATGTTGCATTTAGTTAAATGGCTGAATAGACACTAATGAACTTGCTCTTTTAGCTGTCTAATGCCTCTTCAAGACTTATTTCTGGCCTCCACAGAGTGCTCTGGTAATTTTTCATCCAGCCATAATAACTGAGCTACTGTTTGTTTTCCCCCCGTCCACCCCCCCAGTTAATCACAAATTTAGAGGGCAATAACTTTTATTCCTACTCACACAGATTAGACAGTTTCCATGCTTTTTTTCCCCCTTAACACAGCATCAAGCATTGACAAACTGAGAAATCCTGTTATAGTTATCCCCTATGAGAAGCTGCATCTTTGGTCTGACCAAGCCTACTGGCCTCCTTCCAAAAATACCAAAAAGTAACAGAATACCACAACCAAATTCAACTTAACGGCACAAACCGTTCTTTTGCTAGATAATACCAAAAAACTTCCCCAAAGCTAACAGAAATAAGTTCATAAGTTTCAAATACTACAGCTCTGTTTAAATCTGAAAATTGAAAAATAACAAAATAAAACAACAGCAACCCAACAAGCAGCACTATTCTCCCTTAGGTACTTGTGAAAATTTTACTTATGTTCTGAAGCTTTTTGGGGAAAAAAAGCCCCGCACATAAGTGTCCACTATTTCTAACATATCACACAATGTACTTAAACACCATATTTGGTGATCCTTCTGTACATATATTTGAAACCAACATTTAATACCCATTTTAAAAGTTTGAACTATGTTCAATGGAACATTAAGAACTAACTGGCTGAAAAATTGATAATTATATACCAGAAGTATATTACCAGATTCCGCCTCAGTGGATGAGTTTGCATTCCTTTTATAATCCCACTACAAACTGAAAGGACATAGAAAAACCATCCAAAATAAAGATAATTGTATTTCTTGGGTTCACTGCCTGAGTTCTTTATAGCCCTAGTATAGATAAGTATAACAAATGCAAACAAAATTTTAGAAAAGGTCAATACTAGGAGAACAAAACGGGGAGGGGGGGGAAACAACATACCATCCACAAGATTTTCCTGTCTAAAGAGACAAGGATACCTATAAATAGTCTGATTCTTACAGTGAACAGCAGTATCACATTTAATTCACTAAGCACTCAAACTGTCATATGACAAGATACACACTCACCATACTGAAGTTCACTGACTTTTGGATATCTGAGTAACATTTAAAAGCTGTGTTAAATGAAAACTCCATTGAAGAAAGTACCTTCCCCTCCCCATGATTAATACCATAGTGCACAACACTGGAATCCTTGCTGTTAAATGGGGACTGTATCAAGAGCAGACACTGCCAGTGTCTCCCCTCTGTACTTCAAAGATAGTTCTGATTTTTTTTTTTCTAAACAGAAAGAGAAGAATCTTATTGCCAAGATTATGTATAGGTGAGCAGTTAGAGTTAAGTCAGAAAACTGTCATGAAGACAGTTTTCTTGTTCAACAACTGGTACACCAAAATAAGTTAGTAGCAACTTAGGCAAAGCTCAGAATAAATCTCAAACTTACGACTACTTCCAAATTCTTCAAACAGAAGCTTCACTTTCTCCCACTCTGTGGAATTCTTCTTGTTGGGAATATCCAAAGGAACAAAAGCACTGCAAGAAAGTGAAAAAGTTCTCACCCTAATTAGTCAAAAAGCAAAACAATTCCACTTTCAAGTAAGAAAACAGAAATCCATTTATTCCTGAAGAAAAACCGTATGACATTAGGTTTAAAAAATTATGAAGGTAACAGATCAGCAGAATACATGTATGACTGTGTGCAGTAAGGTCTGAGGTCAATGAACAAGTGATTTTCTACTTACCATTCTTAACAGAGGTAAGGACCCTACTCAACCATCATTAAAAGATGTATTAATCTGATTTACTACCCTGGTTTGACTCATGTGCAGGGGAGCAAAAAGACTAAGCATCAGTGAGACAAATTCTTATAAATCCACACTTGTGCAAGCTAGAATAAAATGATTAATGATTCCCACACCAAACATTCAAGTTCAAAGGGATGCGTTTGTGTTCCATTATCACAATTAAATAAACACACCTGCTGCATTCCATTCTTGTTCTGTAGTTGGTCCACAGACCTGAACTGCAGAGAGATTAAATATTTTGGACCTTCCTATAGGCAGAGACCAGCAAAGTGCTCAGCAGAATGTCACGTAGACCAGACCCCTAGCTGAAAGCTTCCTGCTCTCAGTATCCTCATCTGAAGTCCAACAACAAAAGTAACTCTGCAGCATCTCCACAGACAAAACAGATTGTTTCGTAACAGCTGGAAAACCAGTACCTCGATACCAATCTGAAAACACAGGAAACTTTTTAGGTAAAGAATGCAAGAACCCAACCCGAAGTCCATAAAGAGCACTCACAAGTATCTCTTGCACTTTTGTAAAAAAATAGTACATAATTAGATCCCTGCTTCAAGTCCCAATAAACAAGTGAATAACAAATACGCATTTTCCAGAACTATGCCTCAGAATTCAAGTACAGAACACAAGTGGGTGTTTCAAAGGTTAGTGCTAAACTGTGTGCAGTTATAATCACATCAAAACCAAACTGCTACTCTGCAAATAAAGGTAAAACTTTAAAAATTAAAATCTCAACTTTCAAAAAGTGTTTGATCTTTAGCTTCTTGACAGTGCAAGAGGTAGATTAAGCCTACCATTTACTTAAGTTGATGTATGCTCATTGACTTCAGATTTTGTTCTTGTATCTGCCTCTAATAGTAATTCTTTCTGTAAGATAGCACCCAGGCAAAAATCAAGACACAGGTACTACAAAGGCAGGCAAAATTTCTGAGGTTAGGCAAAATTTCTACTTGCAAGAGATAGCAACAAAAAAAGCTGCAGGTTTACTTGCTAAAAAGGGTTAAAATAGGAGACTCTGGTTAAGCTACGTGAGCTCAAGTCCTTTTATTTTAGTATCAGTATGAATTTGCCATCTGTGGACTACATGCAAAGAACAAATGAGATGGAACATCTTAGGGTATTTATAACTTGCTTGCCTTTTTCCTCCCCTCCAAGAGCAGTAAGTTTATTTTTTTTTTTCCCTGAAACTACCTACAACCAGCATGTTGTAGGACAATAACCAGAGCAGAAGCCACAGTAGCCACTATGGACATCCTTCAATTAGTGCTCAGCTAAATCTTGACTGAAGGAGATGGACTTTCGATTCTGCTCCTGTTCCATGCACTGAGGGCCTCAGAAAGGAATGCAGGAACTATAAATTCACACACTTCAGTCTCAAGCAAGCAAGAATCTTATTTCTCCTCCAGAACAGGGTCCCTCAACTAGTAGCGAACTAGCCAGAAGGCTAACTAGCCCTCTTGAAAAGACTTTTGGCCTCTTGCTTAACAGGCCACCATTAAAACAAGGCAGCTGGCATGCCTAGCCATCTGCAGATCTGCAGCCAGTCCACGCTCCCAAAGGATTTTTAAAACACTGCTCAACCATTGCACCAGCACAGCACACACTTCAGGCCTGTTCTTCACACATGCTAAGCAAGAAGAAATTTGACAGAAGTCCTGGCAATGATGCTATGTTGACTAAGTGGTCAACACAACCCAAGAGTCATAGTAGCTATCAACAGAATGAGAAGTTTCCATGCTAAATAACCCCATTCACTTATCACTGCAATCCAAAACAAGTCAGTTCATTAACAGCAAGTACACAGAGTACAAGTGCCAGTGCAGTGGTTTACAGGTGCAGCCAAGAATTCAGTTAATGCAAACAGAGCAGCTCAGATGTGATGTGATTTCTTACACTTGGGAGTTCCAGACATGAATGAAATTATTAACTGCATTAATCTTAAGAACATAAGCAAACCAGTTCCACTGTTTAAAACACACCGTGGGAATATTACGATTAAGATCTAGATCAATATTTTGTCTGCAGAAAAAGGAGAGTAAGTGCAAGACAAGCAGTTTATTAACTTTTGGCAGAGCTAATAACACACAGGTGTAGATGGGTCAAGTTTGATCCTTTTATCAAAGAGTGCCACTAACCATCATCCTTAGGAAAATAATTTCTAACACATTAGATTTAAACTAATTTCCCTAAAGTGAATTCTGCTATAACATCATTTGCATAATTACTTATAGACTAATCAGACATATATTCATAGATTTTTAAAAAGCTAATGGTTCTAGAAAATTTAGGGTAACCATTTTCATCCCAAACACTGACAATCGGGGAAACATTCCTTTTGGAACCAAACACTCATTAGCCTCAAGAGTAGATATTTTAGTTCAAATCAGACTGCTGCATAATGGTGCCTTTATGTAGATTGTACTATCTCAAGCCCCTTGGCTCCAGAACATGACATTTAGAGTAAATAAACTATATTCAAGCAGAGTAGATAATTTGTAAGAAGTTAAAGGCATTACAAGTAAATATGAGTTCCAAGTATCCCAGTATATATTTGTCCTACAGTTTGCTTTTAATGATACTTTGCAGAGCAGTTAAGTGCTATTACAGACATGCACATTTCACAATAAGAGGCTTTCCAACAGACAACTGGAGTAGGAGGTATAAATACTACTCCTGCTAACAATTTAGACAATGGAATCCTGCTCATTGAGCTGTGTTATCAACTTAGAAAAAAGCTCCAAAATCATCTGGCACAAAACAGATACTATGTTTCCCAAAACAGTCACATAGCTCTCTAATGAAGCAAGGTAAACATCTAGGTAAGAATAAATTATTCTCAGACTTCAAGATTTATCCAGCATTTATGGCTTCTTTGAGAACCGCTGACCAGGAAAGAGTAGGGACTTCTTGTGTAGACCTATCATTAAAGGAAACAAGCTATTTATTGACCTGTTTTAATGATACAGATTACTTGCTAAATCAATCAGAACAGAGACTGGCCTCATATGAAGCACCAGCTGTGCAAGCACAAGACAAGAGATTATTTGCTAGGCACTTAACAGGAAATATTCCAACCCCTCTTGCTCTTGCAACTGGTGTGCATGAGTAATTTAATCCAGTACATAAAATTGCAGTCTGCTTTAATGTTGGTCTGATCCTGACCAACACTGAGAAAATCTCCTGCAAGTACCAGGTATAGGCAGTACTGTGAGACTGGTCTTCACCCACATTCGGCTGAGTCTGTCATGTAGAAGCTTCAGCTACACCACTCTTATCTCCTTCCCATCACACTGGGACTTCTGAAGCTGCTCTTCAGCCGTTGATGTGCAGTCAATTAAGACATAACTTCTCCATAAGAAGAATGTACATAAACAGAGATACGCAGTGTTTTACATACGTATAACTACACTGGATTCAAAGCTAACATATTTCTTCAGCACAGTCACCTCATCTGCTTCCTAAAATTATCTAATGGGTCTTGTAGTTTCCCTTAAAGCAAAAAAATAATTATATTCTTCTGCGGCAGCATCTTCAGTACCAAGAGCGCTTTTTCATTTTGAGAGCATTAGGATAGTGTTACTATTTGATCATTACCATCTTAAAAGAAAGCAAGCAATGTCATATATATAACAGCAGAAAAATTGTTCCAATTAGAACCCAGAAATACTAAAATCCCTATCAATATCCAAAGGAGTCCCTGCCTCTCTGCAGCAGATATTCCTGCTGTTTAGATCAGTGGGTTGAAAGTCTGCACCAGCAGGGATTTTAGTATTTCTGGGTTCTAATTTAACCTCAGGCCAAACACCACAGTTTTCTGGTTTGCAAGTCAATCTCATCATAGAAACTGCCAGAATTTACAAGCTGTGAAGACTTTGAAGAACAAGCGTAAGAGCACAGAGGACAATGAGGAAATCAAGAACCAAGTTCCATCTTACTGGAAGAAAGGAACAAACATGCTTACAGCTACTGAGGATTCAGGTGACACCTACTAGAGATACTACAAAATCTTCTAAACCGAATATATTATACAGTCCATATACATATGCCTATGATGTGACGTGAGCCAACAGCTGGAGACAGAGTTTTTGTCAGAAGTTTTAATAATATTTCTAAACCATGATTACACTAACTCAAAATCCTTCAGTCTCCCACAACAGCAAATACGTTACTTTTAATTGAAACTACCAAAACAATACTCCAATAAGGTGCTGTACCATTAGAAACATTAATTTCACTCTAGTTTCTATTTCGTACTCCAGTGCTTCAATATGGATCATTTTCACATATATTTTGTACATTTAACCAACTTTATTGCTACAGTCGAAATGCTAAAAAGCTTGCAACACAGCATTGTAAGAGTTGGTCTGAAGAACAGTATTTGCCTGAACATCACCATCAGGGACTTGGAACAGATGCCCTGATAGAAAGAATTGGACAATGACATGGAGAGAGGCATGAGGAAAATAATTGTGTTGTACAGATCTCTCTGACCTGGGCACTACAAGTAACAATGGCTGCTGATGGATTCCACCTGCTGCCCCAGCCAAACTTGTCCCCACCTCCTAAAAGGAACTGTGTTGCACAGGTTTCTCTGACCTGGGGACAACAGCTGCTGTCCAGAAGATGGATTTTCACCTGCTGCCTTAATCAAACTTGTCCCCACCTCCTCCTTGCTACTAAGGCCAACGAAGAAGAGTATGCACAGAGGCTTGCCGAAGGTCTTGAGGTCACCCAATGGACCAGTAAGAGACCCCTGAACCGAGGCGACGCAGGCACAGACGGGCTCTGGCAAGCGAAGCGGGGACCCTTCGGGCCTGCGCAGTTAAGCCTGGATTGCAAAACAAAGGTGGAGATTGGCCTCAATCTATGGGAGCACGGCGGGGTGAAGAACCATAAAAGACTATTCCTGATCGGACATCGTTGAGATCTCCCCACCAAAAGATCACAGATCACAACGGAGGACCAACAGGATGCTGTACAGAACCTGAGACCATAGGGACACCTTCGGAACTCGTGGCAGTAGCTAACCCTTTTTTCCCCCCCTGTTCTTTCCTTTTTCTCCATTCTATCGCATGCCGCTTTACGGGCAAAATAATGAAGTAACACCATTTGATTGAATTATAACCCCTTGGCATTTTGGTTGCCTTAATTTTGCACTTCGAGATCAAGGTAAACAAACCATCACAAGTCCATCACTGAATGGACCGTGACAAGCATCCATTAAAAACATTAAATAGTGGTGTGCACGGCATGCTTAACGATGATCTTAAACTGAATTTGTAATACTGCTTGGAGTTTCAGAAGGACAGTTCTTTGTGCAAACAAGTTAGCCACTTCACTAATGTCTGCATTTCAAACAAACACTGGAAACCTCTATTATATAAGGCACAACTATGTCAAGTATAACCCTATATTATACTTATGTGCATCACAGAACACTTCCCTTTAGGAAAGTACTAAGCACCTCACACCAATTTATATTCCTAAAAGCTGTCCTGGGATGTCCATAAAAGCATTTGATAGAGGCAGAAAACAAGAAGAGCACACGTATTTTACTCCCTACTGCACACTGAGATATCAACAGTTATAAACATCATAGCTATCATGTCCTTGATGGACATCCATACTGCACGAACAGGCAGAACTCAGAAGCACAAGTACCTGCACAATTAACAAAAACATTTTAGCTTCCAGTTAAACTCTTACTTCTCAGGTATCTAATTCTCAAGATGTTTAAGCCCTATTAGAGGTTAAGCTAGATATTCGTTATACACATTGAGTGCACCATAATCTACCTTTTTAATCTTGCACAGAACAAAGTTCTATTTGGGGTTATATTTAGTATATGCCATTAATGTTCAATACAAATACTTACCCAATTAAGAGAAGGACTGCACAAATTGTGATGAATCCCAGAGTATATTTGAAAGCAGTTTTCACCTGCTATATATCAAAGAGAAAGTTAATATATTAAAATAAAATAATTCCAAAGGGATTTGTCCAAGTTATGACAAAGCATACTTAGGATAACAGGTGTTCTACAAAGGGAACTCCAGAGAAAACATGAGTAGTTTTAGATACCAGTCAGAAGTATACACTCTTGAAGAACCTCAAAGCTTGAGAACTATGAACAATGACATTGAATTAGGCTTCCATCATAAACCATGCACTTCAGCAGCTGTGGCCAAAAGTTAAGGTACATTAATTCAGCGCAAATACAGTCAAAGAAAATTCTTATTACCAATGCTTTATATTACAGCCATAATTAGAAGTCTTTTTTTTCCATGTTAAGGTTACAGCTGCATAGAGGGGAAAATTATAATCTATGATTAAAAGGTTCTTTAAGAAAAATATTTTCATTTGAGAAGTTAGCACCTTACTGGCATGCATTTATTGTACTCCCTGGAATGTCATACATGTCAAAAATCTTCAGTGCATTACAAAAACACTCCAGTGCTAGCTTCAAGTAAATTACTGCTGCCTACTTCAGGAAAAAATGCAAACGCTACAAGAAGAAAGGTACCCACATTTAGTGTCTATCTCAAAAATCAGTACAAACTTCCTGTGTCCTACTTTAAAACTTGATTTCTATTCTACGGAAAATTTCATTTGAGAAGTTTTAACTTATTGTATATGAAATTAGGCCCAAAGGAATTTGTAGGAAGCTTAAAGCATTCATGGCAATACAGATGTTAATTATTTATCTCACTAAAGTTTCACTTCACATGAAACCACAGTGCTTAGAGTAGACTATGTCAGACTAAGCATTATTAAGAGCTGCCTCAGTACTTTAAAGGAACTGTAGTAATAGACTTAGAAATGCTATTAACATTGTAGTATTGAAGTTAGACAATCATTCTCACTTTCACTTTTGTCTATATTCATTTGTCTTTTCACTGCTTGGTGCATTTGATAGAGTGAACTTACTGAGCATGTGTTGCCATCATCTTCTTCCTTCTCCTCATAATAGAAATAGACAAAGGGAATCCACAGAAAGACACAGAACAGTATGATGGAGTACAAAGCTAGGAGAAATAATATGATTAAGTGAAGAGACAAAGTTATATTGGCACTTCATCTACTGCACAGTAATTCAAATGTTAGTTTCCTCTCATTCTAGCTCTCAGTAATTTCAAGCATTGAAAAGTTAATAAAATTTACTAGCCAGCATATGAACTATTACTGTTTTGTAAACTCCAAAGGACTTACAGAACTAACGCCCCCTTCAGAGCACACATTTCAGATCCACCTACAATTCAGTAAATATTAGAAGACTAAAAGTAATCACCTGCATGCAGGTGATACATAGGACTTGCACATTGGGGAAGAGGCAGCATACAGGATAGTGAATAAAAGTAAGCTATGTCACCTAATAACAGAAGTTGTTCATATAAGAGGCATATACAAAAACATAACAAAATTAAAACTACTTAAAGCACTGGACTCCATTTCAGGGGATGTTCTACTATGAATGTAAGTACATTATTGAGGCAAAGCATGGTTCTGCTACTGATTACCTCAATTCACAAAACAGAACAAGCCACAGCACTATGGTATCACCACTTAACATCCTTTTTTAGAGGGACCACTAACTGAAGACTGTAACAAACATTATTCAAGTAGCCACAAAAATCAAAACAGTCATACTGTCATATTACTTTGATCCACAGAGGATCTTAGGAGATTCTAAACCAGCTAATTTAAAATAGGTGAAGTGTTAAACTAACACATAAGTTTTCACAAACAGTAACTGGCAACCTTGAAGACATTAAGAAAACTATTACAAAAAATCAATTGGACTGATTAACCAGTGATATGAAGGCAAGAGACCAATTACAGATCAAAAATTTCAAGTTTAAATCTCTGTATTGCTTGTTACATACTTTCTAGGATACCATTACTTAGCAAAATCCTTCAATACTTCCAAATATCTTATACTACAAACACTTCAGAAGTCTGTCAGGAAACCAAAATGTGTCAAGCAGTAAGTTACAGTTTTTGCACCCTACAAGAAAAGTATCCTAGAATAGTCTACCAAGCCCTCAAACTGTACCACACAAACAAGACTGCTTGTGCAAGCATGAAATCACCCCTTCAAGCAGGTAAAGATACCTAGGACCACACAAATCCCATGATTTTTGGCCAGTTTTCTTTGCCTCATTTTGCATAACTGATTACTGCCTTCCCAACACTAACCAATATCCCACCAATAACCAATCATCCCTAAATTAAGTTTGTGGCCTCTTATCTTGGCTAGTGTACTCCTTACAGTATCCATGTGCTGCAAAGAAATCCACCTCAGCAGTTCTACTGAAGGTGGTGTAGAAGCCAAATAAAGTATCAATACCTAGAACCTAAATATGAATGAAAAATTATTTCTGAACAGAATTCATTATTTGGAAAAATATTTCAAAACGTTAGAGGTATCTACTGTTTGGAGTGCTGAGTTACTATGGCAGAAACAGAACAAGTTCTTGGTTAGTTCACAAACTTTCTCACATTTGCCAAGAGCATAAAATTCAGGGCTCTAAGACACCTTAAAACTTCAAGTTCTGAAACGTAGCATTCCTAGACCTCCTAGACCAGTACTTGAACTGCTCCTATATTGCAAATGCCTTCAGAAATAAAGCATCTCTAATAAAAATATCTGTTTTTTTTAGGCTAGTCCTAAGTCCACACTGCACTGTGCTAGTAAATTATTATAGGCAAGTTACATGCATCATTAACCAAAGGATCAGAATCAACAGCCCATAGAGGTCGCTGTGAGCACAGAAAACATCCTCACTTCACAGTTTTACTACACTGACTTCAGCACACCTTATTCATATAAGGTACACCCATAGCTCACTAGATAATGGGACTGATCCAAGTTTCTTCCAAGGAGATAAAGGAATAGATACTCAAATTCCAGAGAATATCTATGAACTGTGTGAAATTAGACTACCATTTACCACTACACCAATCACACACTGGTACTACATAAACACTGTTGCTACAATAACTTAACTCAGATTTAAGAGAACAGCTCATGCTTCTGACAAACTTTGTTTTTTACATTTAAGCCACTGGTGTTCAGTTACTGAATACATACCTAATCTATATCTTGAGTTTGTTTTGCATAGTATGTTTTATCATCATATAGTAAAACTATAAATCCTTTCCTTTCTGAAAACCATTTCCTGACACTTTCCTGTAATTCTTCATACTAGTGTCCACTTTTCCAAGTTTCTCTGATCTGCTACCATATATTAGCAGAGGACTACTCTCAATAGCTGCTGACAATCACATACTGACAATACTATGCTTATCAACTGCACTTTGTTTAATTGTCGTATTTCATTGAATTAAGGTTGTTGAATTGATGTATATAATTTGTCCAGCCTTCACCAGGCTTTGGAAAAGCCATTCATAGCACAAGTATCTATAACAACACACAATAAGTCAAACAAGCAAAGTTTTCAACTCTGTTCAGGAAACACTACAAAAAAAATATTGTTTTCACATACTGCTATTAACATCACTGTATTCAGCTTTTAAAAGACTATCACAAGTGTTTGGCAACTGACTCGTCAAAAAGCTTTGGAATACATCTTATCTTTAAATCATTTATTACAAGCTTCCAGTGGTGCCTCTCAACTGGTGAATCAGCAAGCTTGAACCATTACAGTAAAGCTTAAATCAGAAGTAATTCTACAAAACAAGACCTTTACGGAAGCTGTAACAGTTCAATACCATGACTATGTGAATATCTAGAGAAGTTTGTGTGTCGAACAAGTGGCTGAATTTGTATTTTTACAAATCAGATCTGACTTCTACAGTAAAGGGAGCCAGAAAAATTACTATACTAGATTCCCAAACCTACCATTTCAGTAATAAATTGCAATATGCAAAGAGTTCATGAAAAACATGATCAAAGACACATCAAAATAAGGTATTTCCATTCAGTAAGAATTAACTTCTATTGAGGTAGGCATTGTTACCAACAGTTCTATTGCAATTTATTTGAACTCATTCCTTTTTCCACATCCAATGGCTCACAAGATAACAACATTTAGGATATTCTTTGCATTATGGAGTATTTAAATCAAGTTTAGATGCAAGTCTAAGCAGCTCTAAATAGAATATTGCATAAAACTCTTCACATCCTCCTTGAGTTTCATACCTTTCATGTTAACATCTATGAGCTTCTCTTCACCATTAGTGTAAACAAAGCCAATGACCATCCAGATTAGCCTTACCAAATGTCCAAATAACTATGTTTCCCATGAAGTTATAGTTAACCCAACCCCCAAGCTCTTGCCAGTGTTCTCCAACCCCCAAGTTCTAGCCAGGAATTCGTTAAATTGATAAAAAAACCACCACCACACAAAACAAAAGCTGGTTTAACGATGTCATGTCATCAGGAAAACAATAGGGAAGAGTTTAGCCTAGATTTTTTGCAGCCCAATGTAGTAGAGTGTTGAATCATCTGGAAAACAGAGTAAAGCAGGGCATGATGGACTGAACCTTTTAAAGATCCCACTCTATGTCTTAAGGCCCTCTTACATGAGCCAACTCCTTAGTAACTTGAAGCTAAATATTATCCACCTCCTTTTCTACACATTTCCTCAACTATCAAACCACAATGCTTCAACTCACTGAAAGCTTACTTCGTAGCAATTCAGCTATTTTTTTAAAAAGTACCCAAGTAGCCAAAATCAACTCTGATGAAAAATAAAGTCAGTCAAGTATTAGAAAATGCCACTCAACTTCTTGAAGACAGCAAGAGGTAGCTTCAGGTCTTTACTTCAAAAATTCAAGCCACATGTGACCCAAGATATACTTGTTTTCAAATGAGAAACATAAGGTTAAAAAGTTAGTTTTAAGATAGTACTGCTTAACTAATTAAAACTTATCTAAGAGCTGATTAGCAAGCTACAAGAAAAACATATCTAACCAGACCGACACTACCTATGTAAGTATGTTAAAAAGATTGATTCCTGTGCTTTAGTCTCATTCCAGATCAAATTAATGCCTTTCACATACAACTCCATCAGCTCAAGCGCTACACATTCTTAGAGACTAGTGGCTATTAAATCAGTGGAAGAATCTAATAAGGTATATTTGTGTAAGCCTTTGCTAGTAAAGCCACCTTCCATTTCTGAAATTATCAATACAAGCCTGGGAAAAAAAAAACAAAACACAACAACCTCGTAAAACAAAACAATGCAGAATGCAAAAGTTGAGTGAGATCAATGGTTCATCAAGCCCAGTACTGTCCTCTCAGTGGTGGCAAAACGAGAAGATATTTGGAGAAAAAATGCAAGTCTGGTCACTTCCTGCAGTTTCAGCCTTTAGGACTCCCCAGACAGTCATCACTGAAGCATCCTGGCCCATTCCCTTTTCGTACTCAAAATGAGTCCAGTTCAAGCAAGCAACCGACATGAAAATGCTAACAGCCAGGCTGATGCTGCTGTGGTACTGACAAGCAACTACGGTATACTTAAAGCAGGAGTAAGTGTAACTGGGTATTGATGACTCATCTGATCTTGCTCAGTCAGTCATTTCTGTGGAAAAGCTTTCAATGTTCACCCTTACCTAAGAAATATGATTAGGCCAAATTTTTGTTTACTACATTTGGCTTGGTTTTTAGCTAAACTAAATCCCTCAAACTGAAACTCGGCACGTGAAGTACACCACAGGAGTTGCTTCTAGATTCAAGTCTCCTCTACCCCAGAATCCATTCTTGACTGTTAAGGCATGGGCAAAAGCCATACTACAGAGCTAGATCATGGTTCCAAGTTAAAGATTAAATACATATTTTTAACCTGTGGGTTCAAGCCCATGTAAGCACCACTAAAATATTCAGACATAACTATTTCCTTCTACCTGTAAGCACCTCAGCAGCAGACCACAAAGCATATCAGTATGCCACACATCAAGAGCAAAAGAAAAATGAGAAACTTATTTACTTGACCACAGCAGTAAGATGCTAAAATGCCTTCCTCCACACGCATTAAGAGAGAAGTCATATCTGATCCAAGGAGGGGTCCCACTTGCCCCTCTCCACCATCCACCTGTAATACTAAAACTCTTCTTTGCAACAGCTCCAGTGTTTGCTGGACCTTGTGCTGGGTCACCTTAACTCACCGCACATCACCACGCACCTAGCAATCTTGTGGCATAGGTGGCCAAGGGTGCCTTGGGCTGCATTAGGAAGAATGTCATCACCAGATGAAGGAAGGTAGTTATTCACCTTGACTCAATGTGGTCTCACCAGCACTTGGGAATGCTGTGTCCGGTTCTGATCTCCCCAGTACAAGGGACACACATACTGGAGGGTCCAGCGAAAGAGCAACAACAAATTATGGGCTTGAACATTTGAGACAGCTGGGACTGTTCAGCCTACAGAAAAGGCAGCTTTGTCAGGGATCTTGTGCATGTGTATAAATACTTGTATAGGGCCAAAGACTGTGGCAGACTTCTCAGTGGTGCCCAGGGAAAACATAAACAGGGAATGAGCACAAAGTGAAACACAGCAATTTAAATAAGAACATTTATTCTGCCTGCAGTCAGAAACTCTAACAGGCTACTGAGGTGTAGCAGGGCAGAAATGTCAAACTCATTTTCACCGGAGGCCACATCAGCCTCGCGGTTGCCTTCAAAGGGCCAAATAAAGATTTATACAGTCCTAAAATCACATTCAGCCCTTTGAAGGCAACCGCGAGGTTGATGTGGCCTCCGGTGAAAATGAGTTTGACACCCCCACGTAGAGTTTCCATTCTAGGAGATATTCAGAATCCAGCTGGAGACTGGCACAAATGAGCTGTTGTGAATAGGGACCATATTGGACTAGGTTACCTCTCAAGCACTCTTTCCAACCTCAGCACTTCCATGAGTCAAAGTAAATGCCAACCAATTTTGGGGTTAGCACACCACAGGCATCCACCAAATGCCAACAACGGCTCAAGTAGGGGGATGCAAAAAGAACACAAGTATGCTGCTGGAAACAGGACCCCTTCTAGCACAAATACTACCATTTCAAGAGAGAAACCAGCTTTAACACTCAAATGATACTTCTCACACAATTTAAGCTATTGACTACAAAAACTGAGCCAAATTAAATCCAGGTGAAGCTAAAGCTTTATTTCTGCCAACTGAACCATGCAAATCAGCAGATCTGTAGAGCTATAATGGTTCTCCTTGGGGGTTCTTCAGAGAAGACCTTGGGATATCCCCAAGTAGAGATTAATACCTTAAGTCAGTTCACAAGCCTGTCAGCTGGTCACTTCTACCTCAAATGAGAAACAATCAACTTTAGTTGCTGTTTTCCATTGCACAGACATTATTTGAAGCCATTAAATAGTCACAATGACTTCCAGTTTATGCTTTACTAAAACAACATAAATTCTCAGACAATGCTGACTTGTAACAGATGTTTCGTATTAAAAACCTTAAGCTCTAATAGCATACTCTGCATCAACTCAGAGACAGGATCTGCATACACAACAAGATTCAGTATGCGACTCATTCCAGCATTTTTCATCCATCATGAATGCTCTGCTGGCACTTAGTCCACCACTTCGTTCACCTTAAATGCGCTCTCTAGAAGTTACAGGCTCTAAATGCATTTCAAGACAAGATGCAATATTACAACTTGAGGGTAACTTTATTTACATGTAGCAGCATAAACTCCAATTTACACTTACTGTTGCAACAGCTCTGCTATTTGCTCTGTTGAAAAGCGTTGTTACCACAGTAATTCGACAGGATGTAACAAAGAAAAAAAAAAAATCAAAAGCAGCTTTGCATTTGGTTTTCCCAAGCAAAACCATTCCAAGACAGAGCTTTTTGTTCATCCATCAGGTGAAGTCTTAAAACTGCCTGTGAGAATTTTTCAGTTAGAATTGAAAACTAAATTCATGGCTCACATAGTTAAGGCAGTAAAACATTGTTCTTCCTATTATACTACAAAGGAAACTTTAAAAGATTTGGCCAAGTTCCCATCAATGAGACAGACTGATCATCTGGGGTTTGAATTTTATTTTTCAGAACTTATAAAAAAGGAAGAACAGCATCTTTCATCATCTCATACAAGGTAGTTACCCAAGGGCAAGCATCTAATTGCCTGTTATTCTGCCCACTGAAAGGGCTGTTTATTCCCTGGAAAGCTAACCTTCAAACTCAAAGCTCTTGCAGCAGCAAACGGCCAGTCAACCAAGTGACAAAATATACTCCCTTCCCCCTAACTCTCATGTGACCTTGTGGCATGACAAACCATCTCAGCTTTCATTACTGCATTTCTATGGACTTCAGCTGTAAACCAGGGACTGCTCTTTGCTCTGGTTCAGAGGTCCAACTTCCATTTCAAAACATTTTTCTGGGTTGTATCAGAACCTTGAACACCACCATTATGAAAGTGCTTCATGCTTCACTGTATAGCCAGTACAACAATGGTTCCCACCACAGAATCTAAGTAAGCTTCAGCAAGAATTCCTTAGTAAGGTTTGTTCATTTAAAAGATGTTTCTCAGACAGTAGTTCTTATCTCAAGACAAAATGACTCATTTTCTGCTGGTTTGCATCATACCAATACAAAGATACCTTAACTATGGGGAAGTTAGACCTGGTATTAGTCTTCAAGTAAATTATAGCAGTCCATTATGTTCATTCTGGGTTTTTTTGCAACAGCAACTAGGAACAACAAATAGCAAAATGCAGTATGTAGAAGGAACTGAAATATCTTCAAGAACTGTGAAGACTTCAAGCAGTATCAGAGATCAATATAGCAACTCAAATCCCTTTGAGAGACTACAGGAGGCTCAAGAATATTATATGATCAGAGGTCTCTTCCATCACACAACTTGTGCTCTTCCAGATGATAACATATACCAGTACATTGCATAACATCAATACTACTAAGATGCTTAAAACAATGCTTTGTTATATACTTCCTCACTTCTCTTGCTGCGAAGTCACAAGCCACTTCAGAAACCTTAAGATGAGCGTTTCTTTTCAAACATATTATTCTCACATCTAATAAGAAAATTTCTTAAAACAATTTTTATCCAGACTGCAATAACATACATCTTGTTTTCCCCAGACGAAAGTTAAGGAATACAAAACGATAGTGCATTTCAAGTCACCATCAGACACTTGTTTGAAGCAGGACAGTTAAGGCAGCTCACCACAATAAGTGTCAAAAGTATAACAGATTTTCCATTTATGTTCTGGCACACTGCTTCTCAAAAAATAAACTAAAACCACACATGCATTAGGAGAGTTCTTCTATAGATGTAACCCCACAATATTTGTCAAGTACAGCTATGCAAGCCTTCCACAGTATTCAGCATGTCTCCTCCTAGGACCAGACCAGGAAAACATGTAGCCACATCAGACTTGGACCTAGTCATTCCTAGAATCCCAAGTCCTTGTCAGTGACTCTGGACTTACTTCCTAGAGGAAGAGCTACAGAACACAGCTCCAGGTTACGGTCAATTGTTTCAGCCTGACTCCTTGTGGTACAAAGGAAACTGCTGTTGGAGAGTTTCCACTTATAAACCTTTCTGAAAAGGGTTTTCCTTCCAAACACAACCTGACATGCTGTTTTAGAGCACCTGCCAACCACTGATCAATCTTCAATCACTCAAGTACTAGCAGACACATTCTACTACAGTTGGTTTTATGTGAATTAACACACTAAGCCACTATGGCTTCAAAGCAATCAGTAGATTGGTTTCCTAAGTAAATCTTTCAGGTTACTGAATTCCAACTTCAAAATATAGCTATTTCAAGCTTCATTCTGAGAGTTACCTCATGTATCATTCTACCAGTACAAAGCCATTCTAACTTTTTTGTCAATCTAGCCAAGAAACCAGCTGGGTGTGAGAGGGAACATTGTTCCTGGGGACCAACATCTTTGTTAATAAAAAAAAAAAACCACCCACCACCAAAAAACCCCACCACCACCACCAAAAAAAACCAAAACACATGCTTTTCTACATTTAGTGATGGCTTTCTCAGTAAATTGTAATACAGGTAGTACTATCCTAAAACATCAGCTGAAGCACAGCCTCCAAATTCTTGCTACAATTAGAAGTGACTTCGATTGATGGGCAGTGACCTAAGCGTGCCAACAGCTCATACTATAAGTTGCCAGTACAGCTACGAGAAGCAAATAAGATCTATACAGTTATTACTGCATTTTCAGGAGACAGAATGAAGTACTGGTATACACATTCTTAAGTATAGAAGGAGATTTCAGTTCTGCTCATTCTGCTTATTTAAAAAAAGTAAACATGTCAAGATCAAACACTTTTATAAGACAATATGAGTACAAAAAAATTGAATAGTATTACAAATCTGGAAGAATTGTTTAACTTATTCCTTCTCAGTTTTCATGTCACTATGCTGTGCAACAGCAGCAGGGCACCAGACCTAATGATGCAGGAGACGCATTAAGTTGTGTTTTTATATAGGAATGATGGAGACTTCTGAAAAATAAGTTACCTATTACTGTTCACTTCAATATAGCTCTAATTATAAAAATGTGCATCCATTCCGCAAATTAAGAACACAAAAACACTTTTAAAAACATCTTTAAATCTCTACCACCATCTGGAGGATATGCTCTGAAATAGAGCATTAGTTCTACAACGTTTCAAGTAGACCTGTCCAAATAGGCCAAAACCAAAAGCCATTTTTCAGGTTTAAGCTCAAATTATTCCAAAAATTAGTTCAGGATTTATGAAGACACATCTTGCTTTAAAAGAGTCTGAGCCCAAAACATCTTACAGAAATTCATCCATCAGTCTCAGAAATCTATAGAAAATGGTCCACAGAAGAGTTCAAATACTGCTCCACATCAGGAGTTACGAAATGCTCAACCTGTTAAACAAGAGCTTAGCAACCTAACAAGAGTACAAAGCAAATACAAAGCAGTTCCACTATTCTATAGTGAAGAATCTTTGTGGAAGATAAATTAGTATTTTAAAACTCCCTTTCTGAAAACAGAGAAGTTTCTTACTATTTTGGCTTTAGGCTTAACTCAGAATGAAGTTGCACATTCTAGTTTCTGTCACTATCACTGGCAGGCAACTAAGTATTCTATAACTTAGAAAAAAAAAAAGTCCACCAATTATTTCCTGATCTTAAAACTATACCCAAAAGAGCTAACTCATAGTCTTCAAACAGAAAAATCTTCAAGCCTTCAGAAACCTGACCAAAAGAAGGCAACTACTTCCAAATTCATACCATTGACTGTGGCAGACATTTTACTCAAACTGTGATAAGCACCACTCTTTTATAGCTACCTCTCACATATACTCATTAGTAATAGAACTTCCCATAAGTTTCATAAGGACAACTAAAATAAACTGATCTAAAATTACACAGAGGTGAATAGATTAGATTCAATTTCAGTTATTTTTTTGCTTCGGTTTTGTTTAGGATATTACCACTCTTGACTCAACTCCTTCATGCTCGTTTACAGTAGCTTGCTTTGAATATGGTAGTTGCTGAATCAAAACACTTAAAACACAAGTGTTATTCACAGTTGCACAAACTTATACAGAGTAGGCAAGTTTCACACTGCTGTGTATGTTAAGTGCCATAAGAGGTACAGCAAAACCATGTGCTTCCCTTAATGGACCTCTAAATACACACAGAGGAAACATGTTAACAGTACATGATATGACGAAACCCATTAGCCCCTCCATGGATTGACCCTCAGTATGTTTTAATATTTAGGGGGCTCCTGAATGTAAAAAAAAAATTCACTGAAGGGCACTAAGTGTAAGACCAATATTTAACTAAAATGGGATAATCCAGTATGGCCCCTAAAAACTTCATGCCTTCACTTCAAGGTCCTAATTACTGGAAAAAAAATAGAAGTTAAAAATACTTACTGTAGTATCCATAAAGTACAGTGTCTTCAATTTGTCTTGAAACATTAGCATCAGCCCAGTCCTAGTAATAAAGGACAGAAGCATTCAACACCAAATGAAACAAAAGAAGACTTCATTCAATAGCATTCTTGTAAAACTGAAAAAACTGTTCATATTTAATGCCTATGGAAAAGCATTAAGCATCCAGTTTTCCCATTTTAAGCACTGAAATTTAAGTTAAAGCTAATTCACCTAACAAAGATGATTAAGGAATATGCTACATTTCAGGGAAAAAACACTGCAGTAGTATCCCACTGCTTATACTCACTTTGGCTGTTGGTCTCATACTTAAAGCTCTATTTTTTCAGATTAAGAATCCTTAGTTACCATATATTATATTGTCAAGGCACAACTGAAATACAATTATTAACAAATATCATGTTTAGCAGCTACCAATTTACTTTTATTCTGTACTTAGTATTTAAGCGGCACTCTAAATACCTATTTTTATGAAACTGATTTTTGTTTTCTATATATCAGACAATGCTGCTACTGACCCTGAAGCTCAATCTGAACAGTTTTCCAAAACGTTTTGTAAAAGACAACTGGAGTTACGGCTATTTGCAGTTCTAGCCCTTTTTTCTGGACTCTGAGCACTGCAATAGACACTAAGTTTCAAAGTCAAGTCCTTGAAGGGACAGAGCTGTCCTCAGGATGAGTATCCTACAAAACCCAAGATATGATAGCTTTGGAAGCAGCATGGTACCTTAGACAATAGTGCACAGACAACTAAGCTATATGAATTGCCCAGCCCAGTAGTTGGATGCATTGGGTTAAATTTTATATTTAAGACATTTACATCTGCTTTGCACATGCATATTTTCTGAAGGACTGCAAAAAATTAATGAAGGAACTCAAGTCAAGGATCCACTCATTTTAAAGTAAATTCCTCTCAATCAAAAAAGCACTAGTTTTGTATCAGTAAGGCTGACGCTGAGAATTGCAAAAAGAACAGCCTCAAAATCCCACTTGAGGCCAACATCCACATTACAGAATTTCAATCACAGAGATGGTACCACAAGCTAGAGTTTGGGAACACCTTCTAGAAAGAGAAGTCAGAAAGATAAAGTTTTCTAGCTGTAACTCAATAAAAAGTGCAGAGTCAAATTTGACAAGCAGAATTAGCTTTGTTAGGACTTTGAGTTAGGAAGAAAAATTAATTCTGTACAATTAGCGCTTTCTTAGGTAAACCATCTACTTTTCAAATATGTAAGTCCAGACATGAATAGTATACAAAGATCCATATTCTTCTGAGAATGTCTAGAGCACTTCACTTCCTGTTACTACAGTATTTGGCAACACTACAAGGCAATGACTCATTAAAGAACACAAACACATAGTGAGATAGATATAAAAAAAATGCTACTTATAAAAAATTACTGGCTAGAGAGTGCTAGCAAAGGTGCAACTGACTGCACATACAGGAATAAGCATAGGATCATCTCATAGACTGAAGATTTTACAGACTAGAAAAAACATCGAGTAGTTTTGGCAGCTCCCAAGTATGCTGCGCCAATTCCCACAGTATCTTGATAACATGGTCTCGTAAGACCATCACAAAATAGTTTGGGTTGGAAGGGGCCTCCAAAGATCATCTAGTTGAACCCCTGGCCATGGGCAGGGACACCTTCCATTAGACCAGGTTGCTCAAGGTTCCATCCAACTTGGCCTTCAACACTTCCAGGGATGGGGCATCCACAGCTTCTCCGGGAAACCTGTTCCAGAGTCTCACCATAAATAATTTCTTCTTTATGTCCAATTTAAACTGAAAGAGGGTAGATCTAAAACTGTATCCCCTTGCAGTGTCACAACAGGTCCTGCTCAAAAGTGTTTCTTCATCTTTCTTACAAGCCTTCTTTTCTAATTGAAAGGCTGCTATAAAGTCTCTCCAGAACTTTCTGTTTTTCAGGCTGAACTCCAACTCTCTTAACCTTTCTTCGTAAGAAAGGTGTTCCNAGAGTCTCACCATAAATAATTTCTTCTTTATGTCCAATTTAAACTGAAAGAGGGTAGATCTAAAACTGTATCCCCTTGCAGTGTCACAACAGGTCCTGCTCAAAAGTGTTTCTTCATCTTTCTTACAAGCCTTCTTTTCTAATTGAAAGGCTGCTATAAAGTCTCCCCAGAACTTTCTCTTTTTCATGCTGAACTCCAACTCTCTTAACCTTTCTTCGTAAGAAAGGTGTTCCAGCCCTCTGATCATTTTTTGTGGACCTGCTCTAACAGCTCCATGTATTTTTTTTGTACTGTGGGCCATAGAGCTGGACACAGTATGTAGTGCACACACTGCACGCAGCATTTCTATCACAGAATAGCTATAACTAAAATTTACATATACAGCAGCAACAGTACTGAGACATAAGAACAGAAAACAGCTTTTTATTATGCTCAGTTGTAGCTTACAAACTTTTTTATTTTTACTAGTTGTCTACCCAGATTAAGCCATCATCTCCTTTTTCAGAAGTATGAGCCTTCGCTTTTTAGTTTGACCAGTTCTTTTTCAGAACTATGTTGCTCAGTCCTGGGGAGTTGTTCAGATAATGGAAGTGAAAATGCAGCTCTAGCTATGTTGGTAATGCCACCTGGCCAGAAGGCTCAAGTCAAGTTCTTACCCCCAACCCTTTTTGCACCCCCTCCCTGCAAGAGAAACTATTGTTTTCAGGAAGCTAAGTGTTTTGTAACATGATCAGTGGCAGCTAAACCCAGGGCCTGGATCCAGAGGTCCAAGCCTGTCTGTACAGCTTAAACATATTCCAGGATTGTTCAAGTCTTGTGGGATCTGCTCTACATGTAGTCAAGATCAAGAAAGTAGGTATCCAAAAGCAAAATTCTTCCAAACCCAGCAATTTTGGAGATACACCAACATAACTGAACCAGTGAGAAAAAAATTCAGTACTGCCAAAGCTCCTTGCAATTTTTGCGTGTAGGCTTTTTTCTAACTGGCAAGTGCAAGCCCTTTCCGTTGTTGTAAAGACGCATGCACTAATACAGAGCATATGAAAAATGCAAGTGAGCATACTCTGTAAAGACTGCAAATGATAAGGCCTGAAAAAATTTAACACTATCAGTTCTCTCAGAACTGCCTACACTCCCATGGAATATGGGCTTGATGGCATAACACAAACACTCCATTTTTTTTATTATCTCAGAAAATCAGCATCACCTTCCTCCATGTTACTATATTAAGACTTCCAGTAGGCCACTTTAAATCAAGCTTTTAGAGTTCACTCTTTGTAATAAATCAGATTATCATCCAACTGGAATTTGAGTAGAAAAAAAAACATACATGCATTTTGTCATCTAATCAGCAAAAAGGATGAAAAATATTTGAGAAGGGACAGAAGCAACACTTCCAGTTAAGTGTCTGTCAGGTACACAATAAGCCCCTTTTCAAAGACTGTCAGGCTCAGGCCCAGCAGCATTCCAGCTGAGAAATTTCTAGGCATCTGCAGGAAAATACACCACAAAACAATTTGACTATAATAAGAATACATACACAGACTATAAAAGTGTTTAAATTGCCGAGTGTTAAAAATTAAGGAAAAGCATTGCTTTAATTATGCCTAAGGGAAAAGCAACACTGAACTGAACAGGTGGCACTATTTACTTCCAAGTAAGTAGCTGAAAAAGGTCTGAGTAATGGCGACATTCAAAACCCACAGCAACCAAGAAAAGGCAAGGAAAACCACAGCAAGACCCAAAGTTTAAGTGGCACAGCCACTTTACAGGAAGAGGTAGCTCATAATTGAAATACAACAGGGCTTTAACTGCCAAAAAAACCCTTCTCCTCCAACTCCAAGAAAGCATTAATAACATTTATAACAGGATACATATGTAGAAGTTTAAAACATTGTAATTTTGTTGCTCAAATTAAGCTGTGTGCACAACCAGAATAATATGCTGTAATGTATGTTTCCCAGCATATTAAAATACTGAGATGTTACCTTACATTGAAAGACATAACCATGCAAAGATGTGTGAATTTCACCATTGTGTACATATGCCTGAATTTACCAACTCTGCATTACTCTGCACAAGAAGAATCTGTATCGCAAGCTAACTTAATAGTATATCCTATCATATCAGCTTTCAGTCAACTGCTGAAGCCCCACATTTACACAAACTAAGGAAATAAAAACCCTTATTCTTACTGGCAAATTATCCATGTGCACATATCAGCAGCAACTCAAAAGCAGTAACCAGTTCATATGAGTTGTTTCAAAAGCTAGTAACAGCTGCACTGGCTTGCTCAAAGCAAGAAACACTGCTACCTAGCAAGTGTCAGAGCTCTGACATTCTCAGCAACAACGCTGATATATAATGTTGATAGGTATATGAATCTACTGGACAAGCACATCCAGGACTCAGTTGAGAACTCATCTGGACAACCTCTACATCTAGTGTGTTTTCTTCCCCATCCACTATGGCCCAAGCTTACAATATAAGCAGCAAATACCTTAGAAGTACACTAGATGAGTAAGGTGAGAATTCATTACTACCTTCAACAGCGGCTTAAGATGTGTAAATGTGACCACAAATTCTCTTAAGACCTGCAGAATTCAGGCACTCTGCACTGTTCTGCCATACTTCATTCTGTTTCATGCAGTTTAGCAAGCATACATCATATCACCTTTAAAATACTTATAACAACACATTGTATTGATATTGTATACCTTACACCAAGTCATGTTGAAAGATCCAGGAAATCTAAATGCAGTTGCAAGTGTAAAAAGTAAATAGATTAGTAAAATTTTGATATGTAAATACAGATATATATAAAGGCAGTTTAAGTCTAAGACACTTCCAGTTTACCTAAAAGCTAATACCAAAGCAAAGCTCCCTCAAAATATTCATTTTATAATTCCATTCTCAGCACATTAATTATGAAGAACACTTGCTTCCCCAGTAATCACTAAGCAGTCTTCTTTCTCCCAGCAACTGTGTCCAGTTAATGACTTACATTAACATATTTCAACAGAACAGTACTATTCCAACTGCACAGATAACTTCCCTGAATGGAAGCAGTATAAGCTAATCTGACATTTTTGGCCATCCCCACTTTTTGGTGAAGGAATAGCCATGAATTTCATTATTTCTGTCTCTGCTAAAACCGACATTCCTGCTGTCATTGCTGGACCCTGCAAAAATTTAATAAGTACCCAGCGAAGACAGGTCCCATTCTCCACAAACGTACCTTAATAGAGCTTAAAGTGATGTAACATTCCAGGTTTCAGTATTTGCGATGTTTCATCAACAGCAGATGAAGCTGTCATTCTGCTGAAAAGCCTCTCTCAAAGATTAGCCAACAAAAAGAAGATACAATACCCAAGACTGAAGAGTGGGTCATAGTATGGTTACATACAAAGACATTTCATACGCAGGTCTCAGATATTCCAGCCTGTTACCTCCAAAGTGGGTCAGAGCCAGGATTTCAACTGCCAGATAGAGAGCAACATCCAGAAACATGCATATCTCAGTCACATCTGGCTACCATTAATATTTTAGCCGAGTATTATTACTTCACAAGTAGTAAGTCCTACTCTGCACAGGAAGCATGGTCTCAGTCAATAATGATTTCTCAGCTAACACCTTTCTAGAACATGAAAAAAAAAAATCTAACATTTCTAGTGGTTCTCTATTCTGAGCAGCTACATAATGAGTTTCCTCCAAGATCCAAAAAATCTTAATAGAATAGTCTGCAAAAAGGATCTCACATTAAGCAGATGCTACTCCTCAAATCATTACGGAGACAACTGGCTTTTAACAGCTCAGGCAGACACCTAAGGTTCGTGAGGTGTTCAGTCTAATCAGATTGACAGAAATGCCACTGGCTTTTAACTTTGTATAGCAGCAAGAATTCATACATTTCAAAAAGAACAGTTCAACAACCTCCCCTGCCTTCTGCTGCACCACCAATAGAATAAAAAAAGACAGTGTGATGATAACATCCTTGTTTCAAGTAGTGTTCTGGCTGCAGGACAGCATCAGCATGTTCTAACTATTTGAGACTTGTAGGTCAGACCCAGAGGTCTTGAGTTCCAGCAGCAATCTTAAGTCTCTAAGCTAGGGTGAGTTTTTCTGTTCCTAAGTGTTTTTTATAAATCAAACAAGCTTTCAGATCAAACAGATCAGAACCAACTGGATGTAACTGAAGTCCATTGCACAAACTAAAGCACTGTCAAAACGAACAGACAAAACCAAGATAAAAGTGGTGCTGGTGAACATTATCAGAACTTTCCTTACAAAGTAATACTCAAGTTCTTTTGATTAGTATTAAAACCAAAAGCCTGCTTTCCTATTTAACAGCACTAGGAATCAAAGTAATCCCAGCTTTCAGAAGAGGTGTTGTTGCAATGAATTCTATTGTGCATAGGAATAATGACCATATAAGTTCACGCACTGCTCATTTCCTTAAGGACTACACAACTACTTCGCAAAACCTTCTAATACCAAAACTGCTCAGTTCACTCACTATAAAACCTTTAAGATAACATTTGCCAAGTCTCAGAAAATAAGGTGAGAGACACCAACAGGTAACAAATGCTACAAGCTACTTGTTTATAGCAAAGAATAACTTGTCTTAATTGAAAGGTGTACTGTTTATACAGTAAGTTTAACAGTCCTGTTGAAACAGGCAAAAGTTCAAGGATAACAAAGACTGACCAAGGCATAGTACATGGCCCTTGTCAAGGAAGACACCCCAGAACATGTGATGGAAAACGACTATACAACCTTGCTTTAAGTGAAGTCATCCAGAGAGCAGCATCATTTTGAACAGGCTTCAAGAAGGGTAATCTGCCTGGGTACTGCACTTGAGACAAGCCAGTCCTTGTAGCCAGAACAACTACTTTTACTTGTCACTGAACACACAATTGACAATGAGAACTTTGAACAATCAGACCGTGCTTTCAATTTAACCTCTCCTTCTCCCAAGTTTGCTACACATTTGTTCATGGAAAACCCTCAAGAATATCTACAACCTGATACTAGGGTCAGACATCAAAAACAAACTGAAAGTCCACATACAGTAACTTTTTTGTGTAAGTTGAGCATCCCTGACTTTCTCATGTCTCTAACACCAATACTGGGAATTACAGTTGGGAGGTAGAAGAAAGAGTATGTAGAGAAAAAAAAAACAAAAACAAACAACATAAGCTCTGAAATCATCCAGTTGGAAGGCTTCTGATGAACTGATGATTTATCTACAGAGATTATTATCCACAACTGCTACCTGGATCTGCCTCAGAAATTCACTGAGAATAATCTAGGGAAGACTTAACCCATTCTGGTCACTCAAGACAACAGATTCTTGCCAGAGTCATAGTCGTTCAGACCCCAGCATCAAATATAGGGCCTTGGAGGTGCTAGGTTTCAAAGAACGGTCCAAAAGAAGGGCAGTAGTCTCTCAGAAATATTCTGAACCAAATCCAGTGGGTCCTAGTTGTGAAGCAGTACCAGAAAAGAAACACTGTCCTGGGTAACGTGCTAAAAGCTTTAACAGTTCATGAAGAGCTCACATTAAGGTGCTGCCAACCCCCTAACTTCACATTACTCCTGAACAGAAATTACCAAATCAATAAAGCTGTGTTTATATATAAGTCTGTGTGTTCTGACTGACTTCAGGTCCAGTTAACTTTATCAGAAAGGCTATGTTAATATTCACAATTTCAACACTTTGTTGAATTAGATGTATTAATATCAGAATATATTATTATTGCTGCAAAGCTAGAAAGTCATTCAGCTGACCTGTAAAAGAGAATGAGGTGTTCTTCTGCAAGGCAGTATGAAGCAATTTTATTTCAACCATCAGCAGCATCTAACAAACATCAGGCACTAAGCAGGACCAAGAAGCCTCAGAGCTACAAAGATGATAAGGGGCCTAGAGCACCTTTCTTACGAGGAAAGACTGAGAGTGCTGCGTCTGTTCAGCTTGGAGAAGAAAAGGCTGAGAGGGGATCTCATCAATGTTTATAAATATCTCAAGGGTGGATGTCAAGAGGATGGGACCAGACTCCTTTCAGTGGTGCCCAATGATAGGATGAGAGGCAACAGGCACAAACTCAAGCACAGAAGGTTCCATCTGAATATGAGGAGAAACTTCTTTACTCTGAGGGTGCCAGAGCACTGGAACAGGCTGCTCAAAGATGTTGTGGAGTCTCCTTCTCTGGAGACATTCAAGCCACACCTGGACACCTTCCTGTGTGATCTTCTCTGGGTGAACCTGCTTTAGCAGGTGGCATGGACTAAATGATCTCCAGAGGTCCCCTCCAACCCAAACCATTCTGTGAATCATACGCAAAGGTACTTTAAAGAAATTAAAGCTTTACCACAAGCATGAAAGCTTGCTTTCAGGTACAATGTTTAAATAGAATCTACCCAGCCGGTGATATCACAGTATGTGGCCATTAACAAAGAAATCTAGCTCAAGAACAACAGTATTTTAAGTACAGTAATTTTCTATTTAACATGCTTCCTTGATTAAAACTGTAGTGACTACACAAGCACATTTAGCCTCCTATTCTCCTCAGAGGTTTGTTTTCTCAAATCAGGGAATGCATACATGAACACAATAGGTCTCCTTTGCAACAGGAAATTCTGCGTAGCCTCCAGCAGATATAACTAAGCCCATCCAAAAAAGGCATGTCATTGTTATTCCTCTAGCTAGTCAGGCTCAATATATGTCTTAATACTCAGTATTGTTCTCATTGAACTGCTAGTATCATGACATTTTAAAGGTCTCTTCCACCTTCTACAACCATTTTAATTCTGGGCAAACAAGATCTCAAGAGAAAAATTTTTAACAATAAGATCGAACAATAGCTTAATTTATTCTGTATTACCACTGAGTGCTAAACACGACAAAAATTACATCATAGCTCAATTCCAAAGGCGCCAAAAAGCGCTGGATTGGCTGCAAGCTAGCTCTGAAGCATTATCAAGGATCTGACAGGACTTAGATTTTTTTCCTCTGGAAGCAGGGCTGGAAGGGTACACAGTCTTTGAGTCTAGTGTACAGGCATTTATCATCTGCCCACTCATTTGTTCCAGGATCATGTCTTTTAGTATAGATCCAGACAGGCTCCAAACTTAACTAAGCTACTATTCAAATTATTAATATGCTCCAGTTTGACCTGTTTTTAATGGTAGTGTCCTTACAAAGACACATGGTCACTACCTTCAAGAACCTTCCTTGAAAATCAAAAAGGCCAATGCTTTAAGCAGGGGGAAGAACTCTTAGAGCAGTGCATAAAGCAGACTACAGTGAGTACTCATCTGATTAAGAACTCACCCCTACTGTTTAAGTTTATAAAAACAGTAGTTTAGTTAAGGTAGTATCAGTCAAGACATACTACTGTATTCCCTTCCCCCAAGGGTTTTTCAAGTTTTCCTTTTTTTTAAAAAAAAGTGCTTATTAACTCAGACTCTGCATTGTGGGTAGATGAACACAGTAAGCCTTTTTAAGTCTTTATGTTCACAAACAAAATAATCTTAAACTGCAAATGGACACTAAAGTCTGTTTTTGAACAAAGGGGCAACAAATTCCATTCCACAAGGCCCCACTATGATGTACTAAAAACAACATTTAAGAGACGTTTTCAGGATGGTATATTCATTCCTTTTAGTGCAATAGAAAAAATGAGTGTTTGGAAACGAGTAGAATACAAAAAGTAAAAAGTAGAAGTGAAAACTGAAACCTAGATCAAATAACAAAAAGAGCTCAGTGTTGTTTTCACAGTACGAGTTCCCAGCTTTCCAAAAACTCTGGCACTAAAACAGGTATTAGCATTAAACACTTTGACAACCCAATAACTTCCTCTTTCAACACAAGTGTTTCTTTTGAAGAGACAATTAACATTCTCAGAAGTCCATACCTTAAATGTACCATTTGGATTTTTCATATATGAAACCAAAAAGATGTCCACTGGTAGTAGCGCTGATGAGATAAGAGCAACTGCCAACGCAAAGATAGCTGTTATGGTAGAAATCACTTCACTTTCCCGCCGACTCTGGTACTTGCGTACGTAAACCCAGCAGAAAATTAGAATAGCCTGAAACACACAGGGAAAGATAATTATGAGTTGTGTAATAAGGAAGTCAGAAAGCAGGTACTGAAGTCACACCCTGTGTGTTGGTATTGCCGACTAGCAATTTTTACCTGAGCCCTAAACATCAGCGTTGCACTCACCACACACAGTTCACTCTCTGCGCCCTCACTAAGAACAGCCTGGGGAACAACGAGGGCCGCGCTCGCACACCGAGCAGGACAAACCACAGTCAAGGACAGGGCAGCCCCGGCTCCGGGCTCCGCTGGGCGCCGCGGCGGGAGCTGCAGGGAAGCGCTGGCTGCCGGACAGGCCGGGGTGGGGGCGCACGGGCTGAAAGAGGAAGCCAAGCGGGAAGCCGAGAGCTGGAACAGCGAGGGGCCGAGGAGAAGGAGCAGCCGGCCCGGCTGGGGGCACCGGAGGGGAAGGCGGGGTTCCCGCCGGCCCTGAGGCGGGCAGGGCTGTGTGACTGGGGCAGGCACCGGGCCGGCCGAGCCCCGGGAGAGCCGACTCTCACCAGCAGCGCCAGGCCGAAGAGGCACCATCCCGTCAGCAATTCGGAGGCGGCCGCCGCCATCTTCGCTTCCGTCAGCAACAACAGACCCGCCCGCTGGGGCGGGAACTTTTAAGGGGGCGGGCATGCGTCACCATGGCGACCGGATCAACAACTGCCGGGCGCGCGGAGCGTGACGTCATATGCACGTGACGGTAGCCGCTTTCGCTTTCGTTAGCAGCCGGCAGCTCCTGCCCCAGCCCGGCACGTCCCGCTACCGGCAGCAGGGACTCGTCACGCAGGGACTGTCCGGGGTGTCAGTTTGTGACAGGAGAGACGCGCGGCCGGAGGGGGAAGGTGACGACAGCCGCGCGCTGCCGGCAGCACCTCCCGTGGCCGGGAATGGGGCGCGGGGGGGTCCTGGGCGTATCAGGGTGATCCCCTCCGCCGCGCTGGGCGGGCAGGGGCGGAGCGTGAGCCGCGGCGAGGGGCCCTGCGGGTGCCCTCAGCCCCTGCTCCCGCCTGGGGTCTGTCTGTCCTTCCCCGGGCAGTCGCAGGGCTACGCTCGGTCCTGGGGACTCCAGCTCCACGGGCAGGGAGAGAGCAAAGAGGGGGTTGGGTAAAGATAAATTGTGCACTAGGAGGTGTCAGGCACTTCCAACTCGCTGATTGTTGCTTTTCTCCGCAAAAGTAACCTATAGTATTTCCCTACATCACATCCAGTTTCCAGAAGGTGCCCGGCAGGTGCGCGAGTGTCAGCGTCTGGTCCCCCTGCGGACACACGTGGCGAGGGGGGGGGGACGACACACACCACGTGACGAGGGCGGTGCGCACGCGCTCGGGGGGCGGAGCCGTGAGGGCGCGAACGTGGTGACCGCCAACGTGGTGACCGCGGTTGTGTCTACCTGTTGCAAGAGGAACGTGCTGGTGAGCCCAGTGAGGGGCTGCGGGGACTCGGGTCGTTTTAGAGCCTTGTGAGAAGAGACTGTTTGGTGGGAGGGGAGCTCGGCCCTGGAGCGACAAGCTTCCAGCTGCTGCGAGGCCACTGCAGGTGATGAAGATAATTAAGGGAGTGGAGCATCTCCCGTATGAGGAAAGGCTGAGGGACGTGGGTCTCTTTAGCTTGGAGAAGAGGAGGCTGAGAGGTGACCCCATTAATGTTTATAAATATGTAAAGGGTGAGTGCCATGAGGNTTCCAGAGACATTCAAAACCTACCTGGATGCCTTCCTGTGTAACCTCATCTAGGTGTTCTTGCTCTGGCGGGGGGATTGGACTAGATGGTCTTTCAGGGTCCCTTCCAATCTCTAACATTCTGTGGTTCTGTGACAGGAGCTTCTGGTGGCAACAGTGCTCATGAACTCAGGGTGAGGTCAAGTGAGAAGTGGGACTTCTCCTGGGCTCACAGCCTTCAGAGGAGGGATCTGTTGGGGAAGGGGTTGTGAGAGCCTCACCCCAGACTGTTTTGTGCCTTTGCTGAGCCTTGATTTATTCTGAGACAGTAAAGTGTGGTGGTGCTTGTGAGCTATGTCCAGGGCACTTGAGGTGTGTGCTCAGGTAGACTTTTTCTCTCAGGAAAAGGTATCTGGTGGTGTGTGTGGTGGAACAGCTTTGCTATGATGTGGCTGATGTCCTTGCTGAGCTTCAATTCACTGTGGAAGTGTTGTGATGGCACTCACAAGCTGTGCGTGGGGTGGTTGAGAGCAGTAGGAGTTCAGATGGGCCTGCACCTTTGCAGGAAGAGACCTGTGTTTGGGAGGACAGGAGAACTGGAAGCTTCCCCTCAGAGCAGTGGACACATGCTGCACGTCTCTGTTGTCAGGGTGGTGTGGAGGGCACCCTCATGTGGCAGCATTCTTGAACCAAGTGATAATGGAGTTGGAGAGGGTTCTGGAGAGCTTGTTAACCTTGCAGGTAGGTACCTGTGCAGAGGGCAGGTGTTGGCTCACAGAAGGAAATGTTGCTTGTAGGGGCAAATACTTGTACCATGTGTTAACTTACTGTAAGGGCAGAGCAGGTGGAAGCAGAGTGCAGTGGTTATTCTGCTTGGATGGTTGGTCATGGGTGCAGTTTTTAGGTGAGCACACAGCACGGCAAGAAGGGGCCTGCTGGCAGAGAAGTGTTTGGGAGGCTTATTCTGGAGGGGCAGATGGTTGTGCTGGGTTTCCATGTGGTGTGAGGGCATAGGCAGCAGGCAGGTGGCCGTGGTGCTCATGAGCTGAGTGGCCTGTCCATGGCAATCCAGGTGGGCCCGTAATTTGATGAGAAAAGCAGTAGATAGTATGTAGCCATAATTAGTTACAGGTCATTAAGCAGATAACTGTATTGTGTGTGTCCTCTTAGATTTTTTTGGTATATATTACTGTTAATGTGTATGTATGATCTTCACCACAGAAAACATTTCCCTTGATGTCATTACTATTAAATATGTATGTTAGAATTCAGAATTGCCCTAGAACCCATGAAGAATTAAAAACTTAAAGGAAAGCATTAAAAATAAACTATTCCCAAGTGGGAAGGGAAGTAATTTGCCCTTGGAGTATATAAATATTTTATGTTTTGTACAGCACTGCATACCTTTATCAACAAAATATTGAAATACCAAACATCAAACACTTGTAACTAGTCAAGAATTAAGGCTGCTGTAATAATTTTTTAAAATGCTATAGCTATATCCTACCATAAATCTTTCTGTTTTGACTGAAATGGCTACATAAATATTTAACTTGCTTTAGAATATATATTTATATATGTGTGTATATATATACATATATATCCTTGTTTTGGCTGGGATAGAGTTACTTTTCTTCCTAATAGCTGGTATGGAGCTGTGTTTTGGATTTAGAATAAGTGTAATGTTGATAACATACTGATGTTTTATTTGTTGCTAAGCAGTCAAGGACTTTTCAGTTTCTCATATTGGCCTTCCAACAAGTGTGCACAAGAAACTGGGAGGGGACACAGCCAGGACAGGTGTCCCAAACTGGCCAAAGGGATATTCCACACCATATGACATCATGCTCTTTGTAGAAACTTGGGGGAAGCTGGCCAGGTGCGATCACTGCTCGAGGACAAGCTGGGCATTGGTCAACAGGTCGTGAGCAGTTGCATTGTGTATCACTTCTTTTGTATATTCTTTCATTACCATTATGATTATCTTTTCCCTTGCTATCCTATTAAACAGTCTTTATCTCAACCCATGAGTTTTTTCAATTCTCTCCCCCATCCCACTGAGAGGGATACGGGTTAGTGAGCAGCTGTGTGGTGCTTGGTTGCCATCTGGGGTTAAACCACAACAGGAAGAGTATAAGCCATAAGAGTAACATGATCAAAAAAACTTTTCCATTCTAAAGAGTTAAGAGGTTATGTAGTTTAACAAACAGAGACAAAAACCCCCCTGTAATTCATTGTTTAAAGGAAGAACTTCAGGTTTCGTTGGAATGGATGTAATGGTTTTATGTACAGTGTAGGCAAAATGGAAGTTTAATGTCATGTTACCACTAGTTCTCTGAAAGCTTTTTCTTTATTCCCTAAAAATCAGAGTTTATAAATTCAAAGCATTTTATCCCTTATTTTAATAAAATCAGCAGATCTGTATCTGAAGAATGATGTACAAACAGAATTCAGAGGATCAACTTCCATTGTTTTACTGTTGGATGGGACACTGCTGGTGTCATGTACATGCAAAAATGTAAAAAACCTCACAGTTTAATAGCATAGTTAATATTTTTTTAATTATTCAAATAGTGACCTTTCTCCTGTGCTTTGTGCCAGCAAAAAATCTGTAAAGTTCAGTCTTAAAAATGGTGTTCAGTTCATGTGTTGACTTCTGTGATTTCTTTTGGGAACAGAAATTTCAGCCCTTGTTTGGTATTCCTGGGGAACCTAAGAGACTAACATTTTTCATGGCTGTATTCACGCAGCTGTGTCTGTCAGAGGGTGCTTACAGATAAATTTGAGGTCAGATTTCTGAGTATTCACAATGTCTATTGACACAACCACCCTTGAGGATACACTGGTTAGATGTTTCTCAGCATACCAGGGCTATGTATGTCTTTCACTGTCTCTGTAGACACTTCTAGGACAGCTACTGTTTGTAGTGCCACAAGTCTACCTGGACTTTACTCAATGCTGGTGGTATGTCATGGGGTGAAAATGAGCAACCACAAAACACAACTCCATGAGGCACACTGGGCGTTTAGACTAATTAACTGAGAAACCACAGGTCAAGAAATAAGTTATGAGGCAGAAAAAACATCTCCACACAAAGAGGAGGCCAGAAGAAAGGGTGTATTTTTTGCAGAGTTACTCCTTGAGAGAAGGTAGGGGGGTTGTGATACGTACCAGCCAGGGAAGTGGCCTCATTCATACCAACGTTACTGATCACCCTCCAGCTGAAAGGTATTGTGGTGCCACGTGAGTGCTGGGGATTCTCATCGTCAGTAGATCTAATCCTGGCTGCAGTGGCGTACACGGGTGCTGTGCTGCCAACAGCCACATTAAGCTAGCATGGCTGATAAGCCTAGTAGTTGTCCCTGTGGTGCTGCTCTCCCCTGCACTCCAGTAGTGGATGTGCCTCTTTTCCTGCCTATACTCAGAGATTTGTCATGTTCTCTTTCATGCTTCTTTGCTCTTGCAAGTAAAAGCTTGTCATTGAGAAGCCACGATGAGCAGCAAGATCAGTGAACACCCCGAAGAATGGCAGGGGGTAGAAGTACTTGTGTAGGTCATAATGTATGAGGTCATAGGGTGAGAATAGTACAAAAAGTGTGCCTGTACAAAAAGGCAAAATGATTTCTGAAAAGGTTTTGTTGGACATGTTTGTAGCTGGAGTAGATAACTGCAAGCTAAGAATTAACTGACTCTTTAAAAATTCTCATTGCACAGACTAAAAAAAAATAGGGCATTTTACAGACCATTGAGAGAATGTGTGAATGAAAATAGAATGAGCGAGTCTGAAGAGAATGCTGTTACTATATTCCCCCCCAAAAAACTGACATGCATTGTGGTGGTAGCAGTCATAGTGTGGAAAAATACAGAATTATATCAGTGGTCTTTCCTGAATACCATCCTCGCTTTCCCAGGCAAGACAGTAGCAGAGTGCCAAAAAAAGATGGCAAAAACTTTTCGTTATAAAGAAAAAAATTAAAGTATATCTTAAATTGATATTGTTTATAAAATAAAATCTTTATATAAAAAGAACCATATAGTGATTTTTATGTATAGTGAGAAATAAGTCCAAACTCTGAAAAATGTCTCAGATGCTACTTAAAAGTAAATTCTACAAGTTTGTTATTCTTATAGTACTCATGTGGTAAAGAAACAGAGAAAGAAGAGGAGTGATATAGTAGAAATTAAAGTATATGAAACAAGATCCAGTCTTCATTTTGACCAGGACAAGGGATTAGTATCATACTTGAGCGAGATAGTGTACATAGCAGCAGGGAGCAGGTGCATCTTCTCGCTTGACTGAACTGCTCTTCTCACCACTTGATAATCCCGCAAGTTTCAAGGGGGCTGAAAGCATGTGAGCTAATGGCAATGCCATATTTTAAAATTCTCTGATTAACTCTACTTTTTTTCTATTTTTTTTTTTTTCTCGTGCTAGTGGAGCAGGTAGTAAATCTGGGTTTAGCGGTATTTGACAGGACATGTCATGCTCTTGTACTTGAAGGTGTAGCTAATCTTTGTGTTATGTGGCTTAGAATCAGTAAAACCCATGAGCCCCATGACACAGAACACTGGACCTGGTACTGTGCAAGTACACACAATGAGCCATTGGCAGTAATAACTAATTTGTGTTTAGTCTGGGTTTTCTTCAAAGTTCTTAAACTTTTGTGAAGAAAATTGACTGTAACTTCTTGAAATTTCTTCTGTTTGATTTAATGCTGCAGTTCATTTGCCTTTACTTCAGACCAAAGTATGTTTGTGAGTTTGGTTTGTATTCTGTCAATGCAGGCGTCTTTCCTTCCATCACTGTACTTCAGTGCTCACATAGCTTTATTTAACCAGTAGCACAGCTGTGTGGTTTTTTTCTTAAAAAAAACCCCAAAAAACAAAAAACAACTGACAAAATTGGAATGTCCCCTTGCATGATAAATAACCAATATTTTAGAAGTAATTCACAAAGTTACCTTGAACATTATTTATTGCTAGGTTAGTAGAGAACATCATTATGTGTCCTTTATTTCTCTGCTCCTTGTATTGTTTCCTTATCCTAAAATGTTACCTTGTTTCAAGCACTTCAATCCTGCTGGTCTCTTCAGAGTGCTTGGCTTTAGTGCAGCCTGTTCTTTTTCACTGACAGAAACCTCATATTCCCTTTAAACCTTATTCAATACCAGTAGTTCGTACTGTTGTATCAGCAGCTCAACATTTACATAGAAAATAGGGACAAGGCAGAGTTTTATGAAACTCATAAAAATTCCTGTTTTATCTTAACTTGATTTAAGTCAGCTCAGTTCTTATTTTGGGTAAGTGTAGGGAAGAGAACATTTTCAAAAGAAGTAATGATGTCACAGTGAGGAAAAACAAACGGCCCCATTGGGTTGGGGAAAAAAGTTTTCTGAATGGTTAGAGGAATTTAGGGAAGGCATATGTGAAACAGGTAAGCATACAGTGGTGTCCTTCCAGCACACACATCAGCACTGGCAGGCTTCAGGGAACCCAAATCAAAGGTTGAATCATCATTTTCGGAGGCTAAAGGTAGGCTTTCTGTGCCATCAATTTGTCAAATCTCTTTTTATGTCTGTTTTTCATGTCATTCTTAACAATATTTTTATATCAAATTCTACATAATTTATATAAATCAAATGGTACAATAGGTATACAATCTCAATTGATGTACTTAAAATGGATTATTATCCTAGGCAAAGCCCAGTCTCTAGAACATGGGAGTTTCTAATGTGCAAATAAAAACCTGGCGTAGTTTGGGACAAATAATCTATCCATTGAGATGTGTGTGTCTTTTATTGCTGTGGTAGTATTTAAGTAGGGGGAAGGGTTCGTTTTTGATTTCTTAGTTTGGAACAGAGATAATCTTTTAAAAGGTTGTGATATGCTAAATAAATAGTTGAGTTAGAAATCTGGAATTAATCTATGGAAGAATTTAAAGCGATTGTTCTTTTAATACCTTACGAACAACTGCATAATGTTTATTCCCTTTTCTGTTCTGTTCCTTGGTTTATTTACTTCAACAAAACCAGAATTTTTAAAAGTTCTCTGGGGGCAGAAGAGCTGATTCATTTCTCCAGGAGGGGGAGAGCGTGTAGGTCAATAACATTTTCTTTAATGAGGGCTGTAAAAACGATTAGGAGCCTTCAGTTTATTTATCTTTTTTTCCCCAAAAAACAATAAGTAAAAGCTGTTCTGTATGTAAATTGCAGTTCTGTATGAGCTGATAAGAGTGAAAACAATGTGAACTTCCACAATAGAAATGTATTGAAAAAAAAAATATCCCACAATAAAACTGCTGTATTCCCCTGAAACTTTCTGCCTGATGTTTTCAGTCAGAATAAAAAGAGATTTCCCCAGTATTTTTCTCATGGTACTAGTCAAATTATGAACTGACTGCTTGATCATATTAGAAGTTCAGTTTTCTGCATATTTGTCCTAAATCATTAGAGATACTTCTAGTCTTCTGTACATGGGAAAACTGCAATCAAGTCATAAACTTGGAAGCAACATGTTTGGAGATTTTCGCAGGATTGACTGAGGAAACTAGATAGAGAGTAAACAAAACAATAGATTAAATTCTGACCCCCTGAATTTAATGGCAAAGCTACCAGTAAGTTTAGCTTTTGATAAAATTAATTTTTAAAGGTAGTCAAAAAGGCAAATAATGATAGTAACAGGAAAGGGATAGACAACCAAACCATCATTATACTTCATAAACAGTGAGCTGTTATGACATCCATGTCAAAATGAGTTACAGAATTTGAGATGGTTTGGAGGAGGACAAGCATGAATAAACTAAGGAAGAGCTTCTGTGCACAGAAAAAAAAAAAGTAAATAACTTGTAACTGCCATGTTGGAAAAGATGATACTCAAGGAGGAATGACAGAAATTTCTAAAGTTGTGACTGGCGTAAGGAACAGTGAACGGAGAACAATTAGTTGTGCTCGTATCAAGAAAATTTGGCACAAAATAGATTAACAAGCAGCAGACTTAAAAAGGTGAGTGCTTCATGCAACTTAAAAAATACATATCCTTACCTTAGGATGATTTGACTACCGAGAGTATGTATATGTTAAAAATTAATAGAGGAATTCATGGATGAGAGGTCTGTCAGGCAGTATTAAGCACTCTGGTGGAGAAACAACCTCCAGCTCAGACGGTCTCTAAGCAGGGGAGCGCCAGAAACGGGCAGGATTTGCAAGGGAAACTCCTTCAGCTTTCCCTGTTTGCCCTGTTTTCCAAAGGGTTTGCTGTTGGCACTGAAAGGTCAATACAGGAACATGCACAGTCTTTCGATCTTTCTGGTTACTATACTTCAGTTAGTCCGGCTCAGTATACCTGTTCTAAGAACTTCAACAAAGGCTAGGGTCTTGATCATTTGATACAGTTAGAAGATAATCTTCATGATAAAGGTGATTTTTTTTCTGGCTTGGAAGACTGATTCAAAGCCATTTACATTATTTAAACCTAACATACGGACTGCATAAAGAATCCTGAACATTAAGGGCTGTCTAGCAGCACAGCAGAGGTGATTTTATATTATAGTGAATGGTTGAGCCTCATCTCTAACCAAGAAAACAGGCCTTAAACCCATACCCAGGAGCACAGAAGTTCCCTTTTGTTTCAAAATGAGAAAAAAAGGTAGGCTTAATGCTTCCATGTAAAAAGCAAGTTGATGAATCTAATTTCCTCAGCTTAAGAAATACTGGAGCGAGTTCAGGGGAGGGTCACCAGGCTGGCTGGGTCAGTAGCACTGGCTTGGTGAGGGAGCTGGGCTTGTTCAGCCTGGGGAGAGATGGCTTTGGGGGCCCTCGCGGCAGGCTGGCAGGGCGGTTGTCTACATGGAGTCAGTGGTGCGTGGTAGGAGGAGGGACAGCAGACAGAAATTGAAATAGGAGGATATGACTGGATGTATGGAAGATAAAAAAAAAGTGTAAGGATAATTACGCAGTGAAGCAGATACCCCAGATAGGTTTTGTAACCTCTGTTCCTGGAGGTTTACAAGACCTGGCAGATAAAACCTTGAGCAATCTGGCTGGACTCGTAGTGACCCTGCTTTGAGCAGGAGGTTGGACAAGAAAGGTCCCAAGAGACACTTCCTACCTGAATGAGTCGGTGATTAATGCCACTCACATGGCAACTCTATTTAGATAGAAGGTAACATTTTGGAGAAGGCAAAGGAAATCATTATTCTCAGCAACTGCGTCAGAAATTGAATAGTAGGGCAATAACACGAAGTAATATCGCAGAGAGGAGGAATGGTATGACATTATGGCTGCTGACTTTGAAGTCCTATCATTTAGTCCTTTTTGATCAGTAGTGTCATAGCAAGAGTTACACTTGTAGTTTTGACTTCACAGAAGAGCAAATTATTTTACTTTCTGCTATTCCTGTCCTTTCTTACATGTATGATCTTTATGTGGACCATGTATCACTTGGTTGTGAGGGAATAAGGATACAACTAAATACTGATCTCTGCCTGTATGCTGAGACCAAAAAAAAAAGAAGTTAAATGTATGGAGTGAAAAGATGCTGAGTATATGCAAACTGTGCAGATCCAGGCCTGTGAATGTACATAGTGAGGTGGAAGCTGAAGGTCTTCATTCAGTACTGAAGGTTTTGGTGTGTATGTTTATTTTACAAGACACAAAGGAAAGCTAGGGCTTCAAGCTACTGCTAAGACTTAATGTTACCTGTCCCCAGCAGTAGAAACAGCAAAGATGGGTAGATGATATAGTAACACTTTTTCTTCCAGGTTGCTGACAAGGATTTAGTTTAACATATTCTTCCTGTTTCTTTTATTTTCTGTGAATTAACTGTTTTTCTTTTTGGGTTGCAGCTGAGCGATCATTAGAGTAGTGGAGGGAAAAACACAGGGGTAATTATAAAGGAAGAATTATGTCAAAACTCAACGTTTTCTAATAGATGATTCAAATAAATAAATTGGCTCTAGATGATAATTACAAACTACCGCAATCTTAAATGTAAAAATCCAGTTTTAGTGGCAGGAGTCTTCTTTCTGGGCGACTGGCATTTTGGGGGCATTTTTCCCTGTCACCCACCCAAGGGCTCCCATTGTGCAGTTCTCCAAAATCCTTCCCATGCCTGATGTGGTCAGTAGGTTTGCCAGAGATCTAAGTAGAAGGCAAATCTTCAAGTCCTTACTTTGAGAAATTTCTCATTTCCACAGAAGTTTTAGCATAGCAAGAACTTCAGGAGTTGCTTTGTTGAATTATTTTTGTATTAACGTATATATCAATTTTAAAATAAATCAAATTTTTCAAAAACCAATTCTTAATCTTTGTCTGTCAAGCTCTTTCACAGTTGGTGGCACCACTGCTTTCCAAAGCATTCAAGTCTATAATTCAGCCTATTAAAATATGGACTATCCTTCATAAGACAGTCCACTAAACCTTCATTCGTGTCTTAAAATACCCTTACAACTAATTTTTGGTTTAATACCTGAAGTGTCATGTGACCAGTTGATGGCCATGGAAGTGATGACCTCTGAATTTCTTTTCTACATCTTCTTTATATCTCCCTTTTATAGAAACACTACATATTGGCATTAATGTAGTTCTCATTTATCTTTTATTATTTTCTATATTTTACATTGTGTTTTAATTTGATTTAAGTCTTCTGTAGTGAAATAGGTTTTTTGCTTCTTACCACACAAGGTCTTCAACACAGTAATACAGTACATGCTAGTAACTTAATGTTTTATCTAATAAGCAAAAGCAAAACAAGTTCTTCCAGTTTAGATGATTAAATCTTGAGATCCTTTCTAACACTTACTAAACACTGATATAGATAGTATTTTTTTTGTGCAAAATACTAGGAATGTGCTGATTTTGTGCAAAATGGTGCAAGGCATCTATTCACTTAAATAATTATGTAGTTGTATTTATTTTGTGTGTATATTTCCACTCCTGTTTCTTTACAGTGTTATCATTTGCTTTCTTATAGTCGCCAAAGAAAAAAAGACTGTGAGAAATTCTGCTCTATTTTAGGTAGCTGTTTGCTACAATGTGCTTAATATCTCTGAGGTTTTAACCAGAGGAGAGAGGCCTTGCACAAAAGGATCAGGTGCCCAGGTCATACCTGTTTGTAGAGGCGAAGAAAATCAAGATATTTCACAACGTGCATTTTCAGTCACTTGCAGAAGAAAAACTCTGGTTGGAATCCGGTATGAAGAAGAGTTGAAAATATGTACCCAGAGGAGTTGATAGACAAATTCTTGTTTGTTCTGTGTTGGATACATAAAAGATGTAGAGCAAATACAGCGTCAGTATACTTGTTATTACTGCAGGGTATTTTATGGTGTGGAACTGGTGTTTGATCAGCATGAAGAAGAGAAGTCTTCAGGACACCTATGATCAGGTCTCCAACACGTAGGAGGTTACCAAGAAAGATGAAGCTGAGCTGTTTGGAAGTACACGATGGGACGATGACAGTGAGCACAAGCGGAAATTAGAGAGGTTCTGACTGGACATAAGGAGAAACCTCTTCGTTGTGAGGAGAGACAAGCAGTGGAGCACGTTGCCTTGAGAGGTTGTGGCCTCCCTCCCTGGAGGCTTCCTAGACCTGACTTGCTGCAGCTACACTACTGTTCTGGTACCATACCATACCAGCACTCTTACACTGGTAAAGTAATTCTGGTGTAGACGTTGCTTAAATTGGTCCCTCCCTTACCTAATTTCATCAGTTGTTTATTTTCAGTTTGTTTGTTATACTGTCTGTCAGTTGGACTATCGCATTTGGGCATAGTCTCCACTCTGTGGACTTCCTATAATATTACTGGTGATCTAGCAGGTATGTATGTTTTACTTTGTTTTCTACAGCATCAGCTTACACTTATCTTTCAGAAATTAGTTCAGTTTTATTTTGATATACTTTTAAATAGCATGCTCAGTGTGTGATATTTTCTACCGTTTCATCGTTTTTTAAAAAGCATTTTCCAGTGTATGAGCATTTATGTTATGATTGTTGTATTCACCATCATCTTTGCTCAAGTGCAGTTTTATGCTGATCACCTTCAGAGCCTGAGCTGTTGTGGATGATATTAGACAGCAGATAGCTCTCCTATAAATTAGGAATTTGTCAGAAATTACTGAATATCATTTTACAGCCTAGATTATGAAAAAAATCAGGCCAAATAGTTGTGACAGGTATTATAACATCAGGAAGGAAAGAAGCTGCCAAGACAGGACCCTCTGCCATCCCGCAAGGGAGAACAGAACCTTCTCTGGAAGTAGTTTAGTGTGCCCAGATGGAAAACGTCTCCTCTGGACATGGTCCTGGGCAACTGGCTCTAGATGGCCCTTCCTGAGCAGAGGGGTCGGACCAGAGGATGTCCAGAGTTCTCTTCCAACCTCAATCATTTTATGAGAAGCTTCAACAGTATCAGGCTGGACAAGGGAGAGAAAAGCAAGCAAGAAGGATGAAGCTATAGTCAAGGAAGGCTTCTTGCAGGAACGATTCTAGCTCAAGTCTCAGTGATGACAGTTAAGACTTTTTGAGAGACTCTGAAATATAAGTAACTGAAAGCAGCAAGATTTTAAGGAGAATAGGAGAGAAAGACTTATCCTTCAAAGGTACAGTGGACGATGAGTAGACATGTTTTAAAAGCTTTTTATTTAAACTGTTCCACCTAATAGAGCTGAGCTACTTCTTTTTAACGAGTTAGATTGTTAAAGCTTCTATAAAGTCTACTTTTAGATAGGAGAAATCTTTTCTTTTGATAAATTCCAGAACAATCTGCATGTAGCTCCATTTCAAGAACTTGGCTGATATGCAGTCAGGTGCAGAGATCATGGCCTTGAAAACATAGTGACAATAACAAAATCTCATTTAAAATGTGCTTTAAAAAAAGGGCAAGGGTTTCCTCGTGGTTTTTTTTTTTATTATTTTTCATGTAATTTAGCTATTTTCCATTACAGCTGAAAAAAAGGTGTCATTTAATCTGTAGGTAGCTGACTAGATTACCAGTGATCTGTCTGGACGTCCCAGATCAGGAACTCCAGCAACCACTGCAGGAGAGGAAAATAAAGAATCTATGTACAATGAGAGCTGAAAAGGCATGAGAAAGCAAAACACAGGGAACATCACAACCATACTGAAAAAAAAAAAAGACAAACCACATCTGTATTAACTGCAGTGTACTGTTACAGACTCTATTATAATCCAGAGGAGAAACTAGTGAAATCTCTGGCTTCTGAATAATTTTTTCAAGTCTAGGTCACAAAGTTTTGTCATCTTTGTTATTGTCCAAGTTACATTGTTACCATTAAATACAGCACAACCTAGGATCCACAAAAGCCTTTCTGGCAAGCAGTATCAGTCTCCTCCTTTTATTTCTCAATAGTCTTTTCTCTGAGGATGACAGGAAATGTTGGTAATATTTTCTGTTCAGAGTGAAATCCTGGCTTGATTGAAGTCTCTGATACTCCTGGCTCACAGCAACCAAAGAGAACTCATAAAAAACGCGTCAAATTCTGGCCCAGTTGAAGTTTATAGCAAAGCACACACTGACTTCAATGAAGCCAGAATTTCTCTCTAAATCAAATAATTTAACAACACTTCCCACGATCTGCAGAAACCCAGAAGCATTTTACTTCTACTATCTAGTTCTCTTCTGCTCATCCTTTGCAGTGGGAATCTGGAGTGGAGTTATTTATTATACCAGTGGTCTCCCACAGGCAACAGGGGAGAGAATGACCCTGTGCTAAGAAAGCAAATCTGAAAGCATAGGGCAAGGTCATGAATGGAACTGCTATTGGTCCTGTAGGAGAAAGTTTCTTTGAGGAGAAAAAGTAAGAAAAGGAATGACAAAATTTCATTTCTAGATAAGGATTATTGAAGATGTTTAAAAACGTTTCTGTTTTTAAGTTAACTGTACTGACTTCTTGTTTTCAGGGCAACTTAAATAGAAATTAAGTTGATGAAGCTATTTTCAGAGGGTTTTTCTGTTATGTTAATAGTGAAGTTTTGGGTTTGTGGTGGTGTTATTTTTTTTTTCTGTGTTGTGGTGGTTTTTGTAATATTGATAGGTTTTCAGTAAATCATTGTTAAAAGCACTTCTCAGCTGTCTCAAAGCTATGAAGACGTTTTAATAAATATGTTAACTTAAATGACAATAAGGTAAATACTACTGAAGGGGGGGGTTGGGAAATTATGGCTTGATTATATACTTCTCAGGCACTAGAAGGATACCACTTTGCTACATCAGAAAAGATCAAATTCTTTATTCACCCTGATATACAGTCTTTGTTTGAAGTCCATGGCCATTTACACGTGTGGAACCATATAATGATATTTCACTGTTATCTCAATTTATTGTTAAATAGAAAAACTTACAGGATTCTAAAATTTATGGCACCTAAAAAAAGAGCTGCCTTGCATGGTAATCTATACCAAAAGAGATTGTGTCTGATTTCATCAAGACTAGTTTGTAATTCTTTAACAGAGATGAAAAGAAATCCAGCCCAATCCATTTGCTTAATGTCAAAGGATACTCAGTATCTTATTTTAGATTGTATTTCTTTCATCTTATTGCCTCAGCTCTTAACTGTCATACCGATAAATACTTAAAAGAGCAGTAATAAATCACTAAATTAATTTGATGTTTTATTTTTTAGAGATTTTTAGCTCTATATTAGGTATTATGTAGTATTTAAATAATATAGACAACAACAACAACAAGAAAGCATGTGCAAGTAATACAAAATGAGGACTGAAGTGCACACAGGTGAGCAGTGATGGCCTTCCGTGGGCTAAAGATCAAAGAATCTTTCCTGTCTCCTGCCGATTTTCCTGATCTGGGTTTTCTTGCCTTGTTGTCACTGTTTACTGCAGGGCGACAATAAACTGTGGCAGATGGTCTCTGTTAACTCCCTGCTAAGGAAAGATAATAGGAGGAAAAGGGAGAGACACTTGAAAGTTGGAAAAATTAAAAAAACAGGACACCTTGGTAGCTTGTTGGTTTGCTCCAGTCTAGAGACAAACCATCACCATGCAGGCAAGGCAAAGGATTGGGGAGTTCAGTGGGACAGTGTGTTTGAACTCACCATAATGGCAACCGCATAGACTGAGAGGTGTTTAAAACCTCTGAACCCACTTATATCGTGAAGAAAACTATAGGAAGGTGGGGATCTGAGCAGCTATGACTGCTGTTCTCCCTGAGACCATCTAGGATATAAGCAGAGAAGCATTTTCTACACACCTGAAAATTTTTCTTTACTTTTCTGATAAAATCACGGGGGTGGAAGTCATCCACTGAAAATACTACCTGAAATTTTATCATCTAAGAGTGTTACTTGAGGATTATATTTAAAAAGGATATGCACAACTTTACTGTAGGCCAAGGTAAGTTTATGTTAATAAAACTGTTGAGGACAGGTGCTCTGAATGTAAACGGAAGGCATTTACACAGATGTAACTGAAAATCCTTATTTAATCATGTCTGCTATAGGCAGTGCTTGCGGATTATTTGTCTTCTGTACATAGAACCTGAATCATTTAATTAAAAATCACATTGATTTAAGCCAGTCCAATTTACTTTGTGAACCATTTACATAATTGTAGAAATGTGTTATAGTAGTGTATGTCATTTTTGTAGTTCATTTTTAGTCATAATAAGAATACCAATATTTCTAAGTATAAAAGACTACCTTATCTATATATAAAAGCTGTACTGGTCCTACTAAATGAGTTTATTTAAACTTGTGTTGGATGTCCACAGATTCTATAAAACCTTTAAACAAGCACAGATTCAGTTCAGAAAGCTGTCAGTTGAAGTGAAGAATGCAGCCACTGTAAAATCAAGGCACAGAGACACCCGCAGAGAACAGTTAATCTCAAATCTGGATTTCCCAAGGGTAATTACACCCTTAATTTAGACATCTGAGGTGCCTCACGTAACATGACTTGCATTCAGGTTTCCCCACACCTGCTGTTTGGTTACATCTGTAGACAGGAACACAACTCAGTTGCATGATTCCCTTGGTGTAAACAAACTGATACAGCTTAAAGCCGGATTTAAACTCATGTTTAAATTGGTTTTGGTTGATTAACTCTGTGGTGGTCTTCAGACTGCAGAAAGACACCAAATCGAATGAGTAATTGTAGTCCTTTGTCCTCGGGTAAGTGCAGAAGTGTGCTTGGATGTAGGCGGCTTTTTCCTCGGTGCTCTGGGAATGCTCCTCCAGGCCTTTGCCGAGCTCCATCACAGGCACTCAGGCGTCCCACTGATTTATGGAGCAAAGCTCAGGGCCAGGGAGGACTCCAAAGAAGGCTTGCCAGCGTTGTCTTTTGGAACTAGGCGAGTCTAATTTGGCATTCAAACCTAGGTCCTGACTGCAAGAAATACTTCTGTGGGGCAGATAAACCCTGTGTGAGGACAAATGTGTGCCTAATGCAAGCTTTTGCTTTCTGTTATGTATTCTTCTATTTACAGGCATTCTATGGTTAGAGTAGGTTTGGGGTGGTTGTTGTTGTTGGGTCTTTTTGTTGTGGTTTTTGGGGTTTTGTTTGTTTGTTGGTTGGTTGGGTTTTTTTACTCCTATCATCAGGCTTAGTTTATTCAGTTTCAGCCTTTTTCCCTGATTTTATTCTCCAGGAGTCAAATTCTCTGTTGAAGTAAATTTTAAAGTTCCCTAAAGATCAGTGAAGTATTTGTAACATATGAACAGTTCCTTAAATAACTTCTATTCTAAATTCTGGGAAATGGAACAATATTGCAATGGGAGAGACAAGCTCAATGTTGCTGATGAATGTTTGAGCAAGTCAGTCCTAAAATAGTTCATGAATTCTTAGACTTTTTTTTTTTTTAAGAATCTGGCCTTGTAGTTTTAATACATGAACCAAAGTTACTTCTACCCAAATAGGTTTGAATGCACGTCAACCTATAAATATTCATACTGAAAGACTTGGATGAATACAATTTATTACACTAAATTTTGTATCTTCATGAAAAGCCTCTTCCCCCTCATGCACAAGCAGGACTTAAATTTGTATTCTCTGAATACAGCCTGATAACACCTCAGCAATGTAGTTACCTTCAGCAAAATCTGTATTGTTGGCCTAAGGTAAGCTTCCTACTGTAGTGTTATGATTAAGTACTTTCTTTACTATGCATCTGTCTATGACAGATACTACAGCTCTAATAATTACAGATATCTGCTGATTTAGACGTGAACCCTACATGCATTTGAATAATTTTGCACATGAAAATATAGCCTCACTAAACAGTTTCAGGATGCCACTTTGAGTTATTAGAACGTAGTTGGTTTCAGCACAATTAGTCAATGACTAATTGGCAAGATTAACTTAAGTACTCAGTTAAAATAACCAACAGGATATATCTGGATTCCACTTATCAGGAAAGCGAAGAAACCAGAGCAGTTCCTGGCTACTCCGAGCTTCATCAAAATGGCATGTTCATGCTAAATTGTTTGGCCTTATTCCAAAATTAAATTCATCCATCGTGTCCAAACCACATTTGACGTGCCAAAAATAAACAATTGATGTAAATGTTATGCTTGATACACACTACACAGCTACATTTGTTTTAAGAACCCTCTGTTTATTTAAATGCTGGCCTTTCTAGGAGTTAGTGTTTGATTTTTCTGTTCCTAGTATACAGTAAAATTTACTTAAATTGCAGTGCATAAAGATACAAACAGTCGTGCAAACAGTCTGATAGATTCTTCAACTGTCATTTTCTGTTAGTGCACTAATTCCTCAGCTCCAAAAATACATATATACACAGGGTGGCATAGGATGTTGATTTGCAATATGTATAGGTAAGTAGGCTGCTTTAGGAGGCATGTAACAGCTAGATTTTTTTTTTTTTTTTTTTTGCATGTATTTTTTTCTCACTCCAAATTATGGCCTTTAGATGCTATTGAATTCAGACTTCTTTTACATCTAAGATCATGACTAGGTAGCTCTAGGCAGACATCAAGCTTGCATAAATCTATAAAATTACTGACTTAAAAGTATAATACTGGTTAAATCCTGCAAATATTTACTCCTAAATGAAAGGCAAATAAAGTATGTGGATGCAGAGATGCAGACTAAATACACATTTAATTTGACTTTTCAGATTATTGTGCCTTTTTATTCAGTAATAAATACAAATAAAATACTTGTCACTTTATTATTTCATTTTTTATGTTGCTTCTCAGTTTTGAAATTGAGCATTAAAATAACATAGTAAATAGCTCTGCATGAACTCAGAATCCTGGATGTGTTAATATAACTGTAGCTACTATGTTGATAAAACTGATGGTCACATATATCAGTCAGTCTTGCATACGCAAATTTATAGAAGTTACTTTCTGAAAATGTGAAACTATTCATAACTGGACCTAGAAGTAGTTTATTTATCATTGTAGTATTCTGGTTTTAAATAAAATTTGGGCAAATTAGCTGGATAGAAAGAACACAACAGTAGGAAACACAGGCTAATACTGAGACTTGTAAATTTTTAAATGTATTCGTTACAATTTAAAATGGTATTTTAATTGACGTTTCTTGGGCTATCTATGCTTTGCCTTCCTGAAGTTTTAAAAAGTAAGCATAGGATATTCAGCCTTTTGATCTAAAATAAAGTTGCCCTTCAAGCCTGAAGGGCTTATACAGCCTATTTGTATGATCTTAAACTTAGTTGATACCTTTCCTTTGTTCTCCAAGTTCCTTTTCTAATATTTGCATTATATAAATTTTAAATTAACATATTTCACTGCTTTATAGATGTTTTCAGACTGTGTGCAAGACTGTAGCATATTCATACAAAAATATTGAGCAAACACCTGTAATTTCCAGCACAGCTGCCCAAAACTTGGCTATCATCTTTTCATCATGTGTAATGATTTTAAAGGCATATGGGTACTTCAGTCTAAAACAAGCCAGATGATGTTGTTTGACTTAGTTCGGAAAATCACCTCTCAGCTTTTCTCATCCCTAATCAGCTGTTTGACCACGGACTTTTTTTCTTGTACAATACGAAAGCCACCAAATGGCACAAATTTCCTGAGTTACAGATAGAATGGATTCCATATGAAAGAAAGAAGAGAAAGAAAATGGTCAGAATATTTTCTTCATTGTGTATTTCTTGGTGTGCTTCATAAAACAATAGAACATGTGGCAAGCTGTTTGTAGTATGGCAGTACAGTTATATATGTGCATTTATCTATCTATAGGAAGACAAAGTAAAGTATGCCTTTTGATAGATTAAGGACATACACATTTTGACACTATTAATCTTAACATTGCTTCTCTAAGTCTGGACTAGACTGATGTTTTACTGAGTTCCACAAAGCCAGCACTATTTCCGGTTTGACTAACTTAACTGAATTGTTGTACTAACACTTTAAAGAGTAGTATAAGCACTGAAATGTATTTTTCTGGAATGGTCATGAATACTTTCCAAATCGTATGATACAGCTATTGACATGTTTGCAACTGGTAAATATAAGCAATATATCAAACATTGATTTATTTATCTTGAAATGTATATATTTTTTATTATAATGTCATTATTGTAAATATGAAACATTAGGACCAGACAGCACTAAACATTACAAATAATACAACTCCACACTATTTTTTTGAGATTGGGATTATCAGTGGCATTGGAATTGGAGATAAAGTACAGACTTTTTTTTTGTTGCTGTTCATTGTATTTATTAATATTTGATTATTTTAAAGGATGTTGTATAGTGTCAAATGTGGAGAACATGTCTGAGCGAAGACAACCAATACCACAACAGTATAGCAGCACGTATTCTCTCTGCATCTTTTTGACAGTTATTTTGGCCCCTTTACTGAAAATCTCAGTGCTTCATAAGTATTCAGAAAAGATGTAGCAGCTGAGGTTTTATCCTCTGTTCCTCTCCTATAGAACAAATGAAGTGGCACCCAGCTTTTCTGTTGGCTTTCCCATTTAGGAGTGCTTAGTGTGTGTGCACATGCATTTAAATAATTCCTTTTTGATGTAATTTTTGCCCAAGTTCCCTCATTTGAGTGACACTTTAGCCCTAGTTACATCAATGTTAAAATTTCCATTAACTTCCCCATGGCTGGGATTCAGTGTGTTTTGTCTAAGTTCATTACAGTTCAGTCTAATGTATTTTAAAGCATTTATATTTTAATTGCTTCAGTGGAATGCAGTTGTCATGACTGGCAAATCTTGCAGAGGGCAGAAAGGATCAACTGGAAAGGAGCAATGCCATGTAAGGGCTTATACAACCAAATCAAAGTACTAAGCTCTACATTCAGTGAGAAATTGCGTGGTAAGGGGCATTTCAAATTTATTTCCTTTACAAAACAATGTTTTCAAGCAGAATACTGCTGCTTTGAAAGAGTTTTGTCAAAGTATACAGCTTCATTCCTGCATATGCATTGTCAGAAGCCAACACAAATTAAAACTGTGGGTCTAACGAGATGGGAGACAAATCTGTGAGCGCCACACAGATGAGTGAATTATGCTACTTGGCTGGTTTGAATATCTTACTGTGCCAAAAAAAGAAACAAAGGTTGATACTGAGTGTCAGAAATAAGGCAGATTTTTCTAGAAAAAAATAAGTCTGTCCCTTTGCCCCTTGATTCTCTCGCATTTTCCCCCTGCATCTCGCCTGCATGTGTAGTTGTAGTAAAAGCTGTTCTGTGGAGCAGTTCACCTTGGTGCAGGAGATGGAATGTGCTCTGCATGTCTGTGCTAAGTATGGTTTCAAACTTAACTTTTTACTGCTTTTTGATGTAGTTGCCTTGGCTTTTGCCTGGATCTGGGTCTCATCCTGTCTTCTGTATGTCAGTAAGAGTTTTAGCCACACTCTGAGATAGCTGGAAAACTGTGTTGCTGCAGAGATAACATGAGATATTATCTGTTTTCTGCAGGTGCTTCAGCTCATGTCATCAGTTTTTCTAGCACTTCTGGGGTACAAAGAAGAAGAGATGATATATCAACAATGTTTTCTCTGGAGTGCACCAGTAACTGCCAGTGGAAAACAGCGCAGGTGGTTGGGATTTTGAAGCCCTTTACGATAACAGACATGTTTTGTCAGTTGTAGTTTTGCTTCTTAATTTGCAGGAGGCAAAGAGAGAAGCTGTTTTTTTGGCTCATGGCAGGAGTTTGTAAACAGTAAAGTTTCCCTTGTTCCCAATTTTCATGTCACTAGGCATTGAAGACTGTATTCATTAATGTGAACCTTGTTGTCCATAAATACATATAGTGGCAGTCCCTAAAGTCGAGGTCCTCAACTAGTATAAATCACTCTAATTCCTTTGATTTATGTGAACTCACATAATCCTGTTTAGTTAAAGGTCTGGGCCAAGTACAGGAAGTGTATGTGTTAGCCAGGGAAGGCTGTAGTAGTTTCTAATTCTTCTACTTGCTGCAACATTTGTTGAAGCTGACTTGGTTCAAATAAGGTATTTTTTATTTTCTACTTGGAGTGTCAATATCTTGGTGAGTGGGACAACATCCTTGGTTTAGGGGTTATGTTTCATTATTGCTTCAAAGGAAATGAAGACCTGGGTTGGATCTGGACTTTTGAGCAATACTGAAACTTCCAGGGACAGAAATATTTCTTTAAAGGTTGAACAGATTGTATGTGCAAAGTGTTATTCAATTAAAATGTTCAGCTAATTCAGAACTTACATTCATTGAAATTAATAAGACTGTGTATATTCACATAACACAGCCGAATCCAGATATTTAGGGTGTGTAAAATGAAGTAAAACAAAAAGATTTTAATAATTTTATAGCTTGAAAGAGCAATGAGAAATGCAGTTCTTTTCAAATAAAAAATGATAATGCCTTTCACTAGGAGCAGAGCTTTTACAAAGGGTCTTTCAACGGAGGATCTCACAAATCTGCTTGAAACACTGAATTGGCGCTCAACACTGAAGCCTTTATCAAGTGAACAGTCTGAAGGCGAAGGGAGTGCTCTGAGGATTTGTCAGCTGTGGGACTGGGCTCTCATGCCTCGCCCTGCGAGGTAGGGCAGCTTTACTTTCTATAATTTACAGAATGAGCAAGCGAGAAGTGTGACTTGCCTAAAGTTACACCACAAATCTCCCGCAAAGCTGTGGAATAAAACACCCTAGCAGACACGTACGTAAGCTGCAATTTCATCGTTCTCTTGCGATTCTAAGTTGGGAAGAACAACAACTGTTTTGAAATTTAAACCAGGAAGATAATCATGCCTTTCCCTGCGATTTATTGGTTATCCTAGCTAGTTACCTTGGTTGAAATGAGGAAACAATTTTCAAAATATGTTGTGGGGGAGACAGGGAAGCAAAAAGCTAACCCTATGAATTTTCTGACTGGAAGACCAATTGAGCTAAATTGATGTTAAGCTAATAAATTTTCACGTGATAGTCACCACTTGTTTTTCCCCTGTCAGAATGATTCTAGTATGAAAAGATAAATTTGTTTTGTATATATAGGAGAAATGTTTAATTAAACCCCTACTCTCTCTCTCTCTCTCTCTCCTGTGTATCTATTTCTAGTCATTTTACTTTTATCCATTCTTCTATCTGGTTTACGTCTTTAAAATGCAATACAAAAAACTGCCACAAACACACTTGGAGAACCTGAGAAAAGTGCAGTTTAACACATTCAGATGAGAGCCCGTGGCAGTGCTCAATCTCATCATTTCATCACAGACACATGATATTACAGTGGAAGAACGCTCAGGTTTGTAAATGATAGATTTTAAAAGGCAAAACAAATGTCCGTAATTGGCTGTGCTTTGCAGCATCAGTGCCACAAATAGTTGCACTCTTTCAGTTACTTGGGTGGCTGATTCTTAAATTTATTATAAAGTATATAAAATTAATGATGTGTGCTTACACTCGAGTGATAAAAGCCAGTTTCTGCTGGTGTGCTAATGTACGTAATTGGTTCTTTACAACTAGAAACCAGATACTCTTTCATTCATGCATTCATACTCTGGCAGTTTAATTTATGGAATGGCGGGGGGTTTTTTGGAGGGTAGGGAGAGGAAAAAAAAAAAAATTCTTACATTGTTACCGGACTTGTGCTGTACAAGATGATTATGTAAAATCTGTGTCTGTCCGTCCTTTCTTGCAGAGTATTCTGTGCTCACTGAGTGGGAGGGTCACTCTGTGTGAGACTAATAAGGACAGAGCTGCATCTCCCTCTACCACTCTTTGGAGACTCGCTCCAGCAACTGCTCAGCGCTACAGCAGCTCTGTACAGGCGCTTTCAGTGCTTCCGGGGGACATAGTAAAACAAATATTAAAGGTAAGCAACTTATCATGTGTAGTCAGTAGTCTAAACATCTCACATCTGCACACACTACAATATTCCTGGTTTGTCTTTGTCTTTTTGTTTGTTTTTCAAAATTGCCAGCTAAGTTCATTACTGATTTTGCCAATGTTAACTGTGTCCTATATAATGTACACGGTGAGCTTCTAGTGTACTATAATCAGTCTAAGCTATAGGATTCTGCTCATGATTGTGTAAATACATTGTGTATGTTTGTGGGTGACTATAGGTATATGCTGATACACTAATGAAAACAGTCCTAGTAAATCTGCAGTGATTTACGAACCCGATGAAACTGTTGTAAATTGCCACAATGCTGAACGTACTTATTATTCGTATGCATATATTTACATCTAAAAATCTGTCTGTTGGCGTGTGACATTCAAATTGGTATACGTATCGAGTGGCCTACATCCTTTGGGCGCAACATACCTGCGAGCAGTGGTGGGTTGGGCAGCACAGCAAACGCTCTCCGGGAGGGGGGAACCCGCGCGGTTCAGCAGCGCTCGGGAGAACCCCGGGGGTGCCGAGCCGGAGGCGCCTGTCCCGGAGCGCACCCCGCGGCGGGCGGGCAGCGCCTCACCGTGCGG
>VWYH01007843.1:776826-811548 GCA_013399365.1 Pampusana beccarii
CCGCTCCGCCCCGGGGCCGCGGAGGAAGCGGCGGAGGGCGGCTGCCCCCTGGCTGGACTCGCCGGCGGCCAGCGGCTCCCCAGCGCCGCAGGCAGGTTCCGAAGAGCGCGGTGGCGGGAAGGAGCCCGGGGCCGGGGTCCGGGAGCGAGAAGCCGCGGGCAGAGCGGGGCGAGAGCGCTGCTCCGCTCCCAGCCCCGCCGGCCGAGCTGCCCGCCCGCCTTACTGCCTGCTCACCCGCCCAGTGGTTTAAACCCTCCCTCCAGCAAAACCAACTCTGGCCAAGAGAAATTAAACTCCCGGTAGCGCTGTGTAACAGTCGGAGCTGCCGGGGCTGGGGTCGCTCCCGCCCCAGAGGCTCCGGTGCGCCGGTTGTGGAGCGGCCGGCGGGGAGGACCCGAGCCCGGAGGTGCGGTGGCAGCGAGGGGGGTGGCGGTATCAGGGATTTCATTGGCAAGAGCCCTTCAGAAAATGAGACCTCTGGCGCGGCAGCTCTAGTGAATTACTGATGCCTCCTTGTAAAGCAGGTGCAGGAAATTAAATGATAATGTTATTTGAACATCTATTCACTTCGCTGCCGTTGGGGAGGTTGGAAAAGTTAATGATGATGTAGTTGCTGTCAGTACATGTGACTGACAGAGTAGCTCTGGTGATTAATAATGTTCCTTGTAAAAGTAATTATAAAAATTGCGGTTTAGGTACCTGATTTTTTTTTTTTTTCAGAAAATGTGATTAGTAAAATATTAGTTGTTTTCTGTGTTTCATTAAATTCATGTGTATCCATACATTGCTGTTGCCTTAGAAGAAAAGCTGATCCTGTCTTTAGAGGACAAAAGAGATGTTCTTGAAGCCAGACTGTAGCATTGTGAGATTTTAACTATAAACTTTGTACAGGCTACTCTAGACACTTGACTATTTTGCAAAGCAGATAAATATTATATTTGTGTTTCTTTTGTGCTTAAACAATTTTATGTTGTCCTTGTTTAATTTGAAGACTACTTCAGCAGTCACTGGCTGTGCTCCTTTAAACAGGTAAATTATACCCTTTGTGTGTGACTAGTGACTTCTTCTTTTCTTTACAGCTAAGAAATCCTTGTCTGTAGCTTTCCGGTGGGGTGAGGGGAAAAGAATAAGAAGATATTGTTCTGACTATGATTATTTTCTGTTTCAGATTTGTAGCTGATTGTTCACATGTGTCCAGGGGGAGATGAAGTACATTGGATCCTGCATAGTTTGGCTTTGTATGGCAGTCTTCTTCCTCCTTCCTGTTTCTACTTCTGTGGCTGTCAGTGACCAGACAGGTATGTCCGTTTTTCTTGCTCGTCACAAACCAAAGGCATAGACCTCAGTACTGAACAAATAATGACAGTACATTGAAAATAAGCAGTATGAGCAACTACAATTATTCACAATTTATTTTATTTTATTTTATTTTTTAAGTCTAAGTTTGCAGAAGTTCCAAAACAGCCTTTCTGTTTCCTGTGCTTTGAAGATTCATGTTTGGAAGCAGTTGTAGTTCCTACGAGTTTTGGGTTGTACTTTTTGAATTTACCTTACAAAACAAGATTCTAAATCAGAGCTTCCAAAACTTTTGTGAACAAAATCATGTGGCTTTATTAGAGCCGACCAGTGATCACATTGACCTAAACAACCTAATGCTCATGTTAACCTCACCTAAACTTAATCCCCAGACCAGGTCATACATTGCACAGATGTAAAGATAGGCAAAGCCCAAAAAGACAAGGGAAGGGAATATAGTAATATTGTTTAAAGTAAAAGCTGTTACCTGTCTTCTGCAAATTTTCTTGTACTTCTCTGTTTTCTTCTCTCTCTCACTGTCACATGTTATCAAGCTCTCTCACTTAAACTCTACATTGAGACTCCAGAGTGTGATAAATTCTGTCTTAAAGGCACATCACATGTGCATGTAGAATATGGAATCGTCACTTTTCCAGAATTGCTCAGCCTCAGCCCATACTTCAACTTTCTAGAATTTTCCTACAATTATTAGCAAGAAGAACATGCTTGTTGGTTGCCATTTAGATATGAATAAAGAGTCCTTTTTCATTAATTTTTTTTAGAAAATGAAACTTATTTTTAGTAGTGCTGTTTTTCCAGAAACCTCATGAAAGATTTATATATATACAACAACTTTGAATCTCCATAACTCATTTAAAACTCATGCCCAAGAAATTTTAAAAGTCAATGACAAGGATAATAATCCTTTTACTACTTCTGGAAACAATAAATAGTAATATTTAATAAATACAAAATGTAATGTGTGGGCTCTAAATTAAGAATAATGCATTGTGAAGAGTCTGAATTTAAGTCAGACTTTTTTGCCTTATATTTTTAGGGCAGCAAGGCTAATTGCTCTACTCATGAATTATTCTTAACCCCTGTGCAAGAGTGAGCCTACATCATAGCTGTGCAATCATTCTCTTCAGCTGTCTGAAAGAAGCAAAATAGGTTGTCTTCTCTGTTATTGCTGGCTGGTGAACTGTAGATGGGCAGTTTTAAAAGTGCTTAAAGGGTATGAGTGCAGAGGGTTCCCTAATAATATAAATGAGTATATGTAAACTTGAAAAATTTTAAAACAAAATGCCAGAAAGTCTCTCTTCCTCCCCCCCCCATGAAATGATGTCTTAGTAAAAGGTAGATCAGTCAGAGAAGAATGTGACAGATACACTGTTTTGTAGAGGTTTGGTATATCAGAACTGTACATTATGTTAGAAGTTTGTGGCTAGGCAGATAGTTTTCCTTGAACTGATTGCCACAAATGGATCAAATAGGGGTCAAACTGAAGTGCTGGGAAGAAGAGGGGACTCTAAACCTCTCCGAGGAATAAGTGACGGTGTGCAGTTGGGAGAGGCTTCTGCAGTTTTAGGTGATTCAGACAGATGGTGAGGAATAACAAGTGGAGAGCTGCCAGCTTGAGCAGCTCTGCCGACAGCAGGGAATAGGCTCAGAGTGAAACCTCAAGTTGATAACAGGAAAGAGACTCTCCTGGAGACTGAAGGGATGGTTACCATCCAAAAAAGAAATACAAGTCATAGTCCAGAAGGCAGGAGCTGAGAAGGAACGGACCCTGTGACAGTGCGTTAGGGGGTACAAGTGTGTCTGCAAGATTTGTGTTAATCTGCCCCATTCAGCTGAACCAAGTATTTGGTGTTGAGAAGTTGTCTCATTCTAGATTGATAATTTCTATGCAGATGGATCTGTTACGAATTGGAAATATGCTCACTTTGAGAGAGAAACATCTAACCTCTTTTATATATGTATATATAATTATTATTTTTTCTCTTTCATTAACTGTCTCTCTCGGGCTTTTGTTCTCTCCCGTGAACCATTTCTGTTTGGATCAGCATCTGTCCTTCAGGATCTTCAGGCAATCCTCTTAGTTTTCTTCCTCCAACAGCATATGCATAGCGCTTATTTCTCACTGTGCTAATATGAAAGCTTTTCCAGCAAAGCTCATTTAGATAGGATCTTGGATTATTGCATTTACATCCTGAAATTTCTCACCTGATCTAATGGAGTCTAAAGGAATGGCTTTCAAATGCAGGGAGAAGTGTAAATTAAAGTTAATTTGAAGGGAGGCAGAGGGAAAAAGTGTGTTTAAGGAAGGAAATCTCTTGTGCAAGCAAAAGGATTAACTTCTGTGCATATGTATGGCACAGCTTTCTGAGCTGGCATTCTGAATATACTTTGGGACTTATTCATTGGGTCAATATAGTAAAAAATAAATACCAGTATTGGAAAAAAATGTCAGAGAGTGACAGAGTACGCTGGGTCTTCTCGGAACAATCCTCCTCAGGCTCTGAACGTGTGCCAGTAACCATTAGATTCACATCAAGGATTTCTTTCAGTTGTCACTCGTCCAGAAGTTTTGATGTGCTAATCATTCATCAGAAGGAAGCACTGGCTTCTAGTGACAGAATGTAGCAAATCTGAGGGAGAGAGTTCAGGAGTTCTCCGCAATCATGTTTTTGATCTGACTTCAAGAATATTTTCTTTGTGTTGTCAACTTACTTTTTTTTATTATTGTGGGCATTTGATTTTGGAGCGTGGACACGAACTCTTTCTGTAGTGACACAGGACGTTCTAATTTGATCATTCCTGAATTCTTCATATTAAGAATATTAATACTTTGTCTCATTCCCAGATCATTGCTGCTTCTTCAGCTTTCTTGTACAATTACTGTTTTTCAGTGTCACTTGCTAACCCATGAAAAATGTTCTATAAACAACGTCCTGGGACTGTTGGACATGAATTTCCATTGCCTTTTGACGTGGAACGTGTTGTGAAAAATATTGGCTCTAGATCATGATTTTAGATAGGCACTTTAACCCAAATACAGTGAGTTGTTTCAAGTACACAAATCAGTTCAGCTTTTTGACTTTCATGTTTTAATACAGCTAAATACTTATAAAAATCAAGATGATGACTGTATAGTAACTCTCATATAGAATGTGTTCATATTCTTAATATTTAATTCTGAATATTTAAGGTTGAAACCACAAACTATTGTTAGCATTGCAGTGTTTAAACGACCTTGCCACCCTTGGATTCCCTGACTTGTAGTGAAATACCAAGTCTTGGGCAGTGAAGAAGGAGCTTTAGGTATCTATAAGGATGTGGTTCATGAAAGCCTGCACAGTGTAGAAAGCCACTTCAGCTAGTGAATAAGTAGTATGTAAGATAACAGAGACTCCCAGACCATAAAGGGAACAATCTCAGTTACACACATTCTCACTGTGTGAAGTCTGTGAACTTGGTCAGCCTTTTTTTTTTTTTTTCATGGGAAGGTAAAAAGGGGAAAAAAAACATATTCACCTGGGATATAAGGTCCTGTTTTTCACTACCTATTCTTCCTCATGGGAGAACCCAGTTCTCCAAGGTCTAACATGAACATCCTAATACTTGAACTTCACTGGTACGGGTTTCTTATTCCCACCTACCAAAGCTGTTAAGTTATTTATGTAACCACCTGAATAGTCAGCAGACTTGGAGTTGACTTCTTTCCTGTATCAACAAAATTGTAGATTCAGTCTCCTTAATTCCTCTTCTCACCTTTGTATTAATTAATACACATATTATAATGTAATATGATGTGGCTAACAGAGTAAAAAAGGAAAGAAAAAAAAAATCACATCTGATTTTCTGGTACCTCCATACGTGAAGCTACAGGTATGTAGGAAATCTCTATTCTTGACCCTGTTTGAAAGCAGGCCAGCTGGATCTGCTTCCCTTCAGTACAAATACTACTGGGGTGGACTCGTTGGATGCTAGTGCTGACACTTGTGGGTATCTCACACACTCTGAAGAGGTTCCCTATGCCTATATATTTTATGAAGCCTGATCCAGTAAGAGCGTGAACCAAATCCTAGCAAATATTGGTTTCTGCCTGAAGCTTGAGTCCGACAGAGGATGTGTGTATATATGTTAGGTGGGGCTTTGCTGTTTGGCCACGTTCATTTGGCCAGTCGTGCTTACTGGTGGAAACTTCAGTCCCCTTGCAATGTGCACGTCGGTGGTGTTAGATGGCAACTGAAAACTTCACCTGTACAGAAAGTTTAATTATAAAACAGAAGATAAGTACTTGTAACACGCATCTAGCCATTGCAGGTTACACTTGATCTGGAGGATCCACGAATGCTTATTGGGAGCTACAGTTCCCTGTCAGGAAGTGCAGATGAGAGAAGTCTGTAAGGGTGAGACTGAAGCATGCAACGGAGTCTCCTCTGTCCTCCTTTGCACGGAAAGGAAAACCAGACACAAGGGCTAGATGGAAGCTGCAGTGTGCTCCAACAGGTGCCCTGGTCATTCCAGGAATTCAGAATGTGCCGCTGCATGTTGCAGCAGATAAGTCTAGATGCAATGCTGTTGCTTTAGTGCTTTTGCATAATGCACTGGAAAACAACAAAAAAAAGTCTTACTAGCATCTTATTGGAGAGACAGAAGATCAGTGATCTGTGCTATACCTTCTTGATTTGCGTAAATACATGTTTTATAATAATAAGCTCCTATGTAGAACTCATTGATTTCTAAATATTAAGGTCTGTAAATTGTTCTACGGATAGGTGATTTCATTAATTGACAGATGTGTTAACTTCGTCATCGACATCACTATTTTAATATGAATTGTGGACTTCAATCATGTGCAGAGCAATCTAGTCTATAAATATAAGCTTGTTCTTTTTACTACTTTATTATTTTTATAGTTGTGTATTCTAACAGGGCAGGTAGGTGCATGGTTTCCATGCTTGGATTAGCATTAAGAGTTTGTCTTGCTCTTTTTCTTTCCTTAATGTCTTCGTATAGATCTTCAAATTCAGCAACGCACAGGCTGAATGCATAAACTCTCTGTTTTGTCTCAGACCAAAGGAAATTTCAAGATCTGCCAGCCATATTAAAAAAAATCTTGGAAGAGGCTAACTTTTTGACTGTACAAACTGTAACTGTAGAAAGAATTTTCGTCAGGCATTAGCAATGAAAGTTGTCGGTCTTGGTATGGAGAGGTTTTAGTTTTAATGTTTGAGAGTTTTGCCTTAGCGCTCTGGTAAAAAAAATAACATTGGGCTAAAGGAGTGCATCAGCAGCATGAGATAGAAGATTCACAGTAACCCTTTCAGTTCTTCTGGGGGTATGGTATACAATGAAATAAGTAACACTTACATGGCATGTCTGTGCTGTGACTGTTATGCCACTGATAAAAATAGGTCCACAGTCCAGTCTATGGCATGTGTGGAATCATTGCTATCATCTGGATAACACAGAAATTAAGGCTTGAGTCTTTATTTGGACTTAGAAGTAAGTGGCTGAAGGAAATAAGCTAAAGCTCTCTAGTCTTTCACCACTGAGCCCTCATGTAAGTTAATGCTGAAAAAAACAAAAAACCAAAAGCAACCAGTTGTGTCCCAGGTTCTCTAGAGCTTACCACAACAGTTCAAGCTAGAATCAGCAGTCATATCTGGCTACTCTTATTATAAGTACTGTAAAGTAATCTAAACAAAACGTAATCTGCCCCACAGTGTGCATATGTAAGTGTATATATATATAACCTTGATTAGAAAACACATAGATTTATGGAAAACATTAGTCAGTGTATTGGTGACATGCTATCGTGGCTTCAGCCAGAACACACTTCTGTTACCCCAACATATTTTTTTGTAGTTTTACCTGTGTAAATCTACCATAACCACATTCATTGTTCTGGAGTGGCTACAGATGAAAGTCTATAGTCTAATAATCTGTATAATTGATTGAAGACTGAGGTTCGTAGATTAAAGGGTATCCAGGGTGAGCCTGTTTCTGTCCCATTGTGTGTGTGTGTGTGTGTGTGTCTATCATATGGTGTATTGAAATTGCTATGTTAGTATGTAATTCCAGTGAACGCTTTTCACGCTATGTAAAACTCTCTGCAAAACAAAAATTATGAAAGATCTCATTTCGGTTTCAGAGATTTCAACATGAATGATCTTTACAGTTCTGCACCTTTTCTGGGGAAAGGGAATATGCAGTGGGAATTGCTGCTCTTTCTAATGCATATGTTTCATCTCATTTGTCATGAAACTTTATGGCTATCTACCTGTGTAGGTAAATGTATGTATATACCCATATTTATGTATATATATGAAGGAAAGAAAGAAAACATTGGTTTAGTGCCTTAGAAATAAATCAATTTATGATTGATGCTACTTGTAATTGTATGCTGCAATTGAGAGGTAAAGGACGTGGAACTTGATGAATCTTACCAAAAATGTCTTCTGTCTGATCTCTTCTTTACACAGTTGACATAGTTTTCATTAACTATGTTGTAAGGAGACATCTTTATATCTGTATTATATAATTGAGTTTCACTTTTCCTGGTTGTTTCCAATTAGTCATTCTTAATCTAGATTAAATACTGTAACACATGTAATAGAAATGAAGACTTTCGAAAGATAATATGCTTTCTACATTACTACAGAATGAATGACAAACTTCAAATGTTTTAAGATTACAAATATAGCTATTTTGAAAGCCAACTCACCCTCTCAGTGCTCTTGAAAATCTTTAAATATAGATGATTTCCAGGTTAGTGGTAGGACATGCCTTCTTACATTTTTTCACTGAACTGACACTTCAGAAAACCCCTCAAGCTTCACTGTTCAGCGGCTTCAGATGTACTTTGGCCATCGTTTTAGTTGTGTCAGCTCAACATGGAGCTCTGTGCTCGATAAGTGCATCGGCCAAATCCCGCTCGTCATCTTCCGTTTGATAGTTTTATTAGGGTTTAGTACGGCTATTTGCAAAGTTTAAAGAGTGAGATCTATTTCTGACCCATGCACATAAGTGACATTTCTCTGTATTTTCTTCTTAAAAGTGTGTGTGCGTGTGTATATATATATATATACGAAGAAGAAGGGTCTTTATTATTCAAAAAAGATACTGCATATTAATAATACATTGTTTGATCTAAGTGTTTAGTTACATTTAACCTTAGAATTTACCATGTTCCAGATTTTAGAACATTTTGCTTGTTTACCTACTTTGATTCAGACTTAATCCCCTGTAAAGCTGCTTAATTCAACCATTTTTTCAAAATATAAACATTGCTTGCATTGTTTATTATATGATACAATTATATCCTTGTTAATCCACATTTTGAAATTGCTGTTAACTGAAGTAACAATAGACTATTGCAATGGTAATCAAGCATTTATGCTTTATTGTTTCGTGTTTGTTAATGGGGGAAAAAGATATTTTTATAGTAATATAGCTGGAAATACAAAAAACTGAGAGCAGATGTTACACTTTATATAGTACTGTAGATGGAAAGGGCTTTGTAAGAATTTAGTGTATTTCTTCTGGTTATATTGTTCATGTGAGCTTTAATCATAAACATCTGAATTAAAATGTGATAAAATTTGTATCTGCTTATATTATTAGAAGTTTAGTGTGCAATCTGAAATATTGCTCTTATTTAAATTTTGTAATTTGGTTTATTGCTGTTTTTCATATCCTAAAGAAAGAAAAAGAAACATTCCCGTTAATATTACTACTGCTGTCATGATAGTTTGTTCTGATTAATTTTTGTTTGATATAATTTTATGATAGATATGAAACTGTATTCTCTTGAAGGTGCCATGTGTCCTTTAATGAAAACAGTTGTCCATCATCTCAAACAAATCAGCAGAGACAGTCTTGGTGTTTCAGGTAAATGACTGCATTAATACAGATATCTAAATTAATTGGCTAATAGTGGATGTAATCGTAGTCGGACTAAAGCTGGCCTTAAAACTGAAAGGACAGTACAGAATGCCACCCCCCATTCTCCAAAAGCTGTTGTTTTTAGGAAAGTGGGGTTAAAATCAGAATGTGTTGTTCTTGGAAAGTATTGGTTCAGATTCTGCAGCCACACTCATTTCCATTGTTTTTCCCAAACATCCTGCATTCTTATCAGTTCAGAGGATAAAGGGGAGTGACTAATGCATTTCTCAGGCTGCAAAGTCATCTACTGAGTGAATTTTGCACTGATAGTTTCTCTGTCAATAAAATGAATATTGGAAATTTCTCTGACTTGAGGTACTGGTTTTCAAAATAGCTTGTCAGTCTGTACTCTAGAAAATGACCAAGCATGCTGAATGTCAGCATTTACCTCCATTTTTTAAATTCCATTAAACAAACTAAATAATTGTATTGTATTTCACAGGGTTCGATCTGGCAGAAAGCTTTTCTTTGAGGCAAACATCTTGTGGAGGGGAGAGAATCTGTTTTAAACTGGGAAGCGCACCTCTCGTCAGAGACACAAAGTAAGTGGAATACTACATTCCTCCTACGTCTTTAGAATACGCAGCTCAGACTAAATGCTGCTAATGAACTGAAACACTGAGCAGTGTGTCCAAAGGATGCCGCAGAAAGACAAGTATGTCTGTTTTTAGGCATTTTCATCTGTAACAATTTTCTCTTCAGGAAGCATTTTAATTCACGTCTGCTTTTCTTCTGGAATCTGGAAGTATCTAAGTACAAAGTTAATTGTGAATCTCTCTTTCTCAAATTGCTGATATTGAAAACTCTACTGTTTATACATAAATATTTATAAAACAAAGGAAACAAAGACATTTCAGGGTATGACAAGAAGTGTTATACCAGTCTCTCAGTGAAATTGGCTGTCCTCTCTCTCATTGCTGCTGGCAGGATTAATAGGAGAGGAAGAGCCACTATTTCCTTAAACGCTGTATTTCATGATTTATTTTTTTTTTTGGTGGAATTGGCATCTTGCCTTTGAGCAGCAACCGAATGGTGGATACTCAGTGTAGAGGTAAAACTAGTCAGCATCCTATTACCACACAGGTGGGATGAAAAGCAGAGACTGCGTGAAAAATCAAAAGGAAGGTGAAGCAGAGTAAGGCACAATGGGACTGGATGGATTTAAGTTTGCACGGGGATAAGGAAATGGCAAGAAGCAGTTAGGAATGTAGTTTCAAGTTCCCTGTGCTCAGTGGAGAGAGGATCATCTCAGAGCTTCTGGGTTGAGATGTGCTCCAGGTCATGGGACTGTGGTTTCTGTACAGCGTGTTCCTCTGGTGACGAGGGAAGCAACTGTCTTCCCGTGTCTTCAGGTTGGACATTCTCGGTTGCAAGAGGTTTGGCTCCAGCTTGCCTGGGAAAAAATACACCCGGCCCTTGGAATTCCCCTTTGGGTGGATGCTGGGCAGGGCTGAGAGGGGCTGGGGGAGGCGTGAGGCCAGGGGAGAGGGAGAAGAGAGGAATCGGAGGCACCCAGACACCAAACAAAGTGATCTTTGGGACAGGAGAACAATTAAAGAAACAGGACCTAAGTATTCTAGAGTTCTAGACAGATTCTAAGTTTTTTCTGAGGTATTAGTGTACATGCTAAATTTTATGCTTGTATAATTCTGCAAAGTTAAACAAGGTAATACTTGTCTTTTTTAAAAAAGCATCTTGAACATTTGCTATTGAAGGAAAAATCACTAAATAAAATTACTTAACACAGCGAACACTCTATTTGTATTACAGCCTTCCCAGTATTATGAAGACTGTCTTTAGAACAGGAACAGGTAAAATTAGGTACCACCCATACATGTCTGTACTAAAAATATTTTGAAAGCTTATCAGTAAGAAAACTTTTTAAAAGTTCTGCTATTATTTTTACAGTTTATTCAATAGAGGGGGATTTGAGGAAAATGTGAGACTACAGAAGAGTAGAAAATCAAGGCAATATCAAAACGTGGGGCAATTTTCCTTTAGGAATTAAAAAGCTAAGTATTGCCTTGTGTACAATGGAACGCATGTTGCAAGCTCACTTATTTTATTCTGAAACTGTAAGAAAATCGATGGCAAAAATGAAGTGAGAGAAGCTAGAAATTGGGAAAGGGTGAATTATTTAAAATTCATATTACTTTGAGGGAAAAATCACAATTGGTAATGAATGATTTCTGAGATTTTGATATTTTTGGAAAGGTCTGACAGGTGATATTGAGGTTGAAAAATGTCAGCCTTTTTTCTTAGCTTTTAGTAGGCCTGAATACTAATGTCAATGCTTTATTTTTTCTAAAATGGCTTATTAGTGAAGGCAGAGAAAATAGGCAGTTCATGTCATGGCTGATAGCTGTGGTTTAGCAAAACCTTAACTCTTAGTGGGTGCAAGGAAAATCCTCTAGAAAGACAGATTTTTTATTTTATTTTTTTTGTTTTGTTTGTTTGTTTTAACTTTATGAGGTGGGAGAGAAATCTATCAGATTTTTTCTGTATTTTATGTGTTCAGCTTTTTGGAGGGAGGTTGACCCTCAGACAAAAATGCTAGTTTTTCTTCATTTTCAGGCTAACTTGGGCAAGCCATAAAGAATTTCAGTAAATGGTAAACCTGGAAGACAGGTGATTTGGCTTTAATGGTCTCACATTCCTTTCCCTCCCTGTTGTTTTCTTCTGTTTGTCCTCATTAAATAAAAAATAAAGAGAAAATCTTTCCAGATTCCTCTAAAAATATGCATATCCAATGGATGAAAACTTTAGCTGGATGAAGCAACTGAGATGATTGTTAATAAAATGGGTAACAGTCCTAATACATTAATAAAGTTAGGCTGAAAATTAATATTGCATTATTGATGTTAACAAGGTAAGCTTTTCTGTCAGCTTGCTGTGGAAGTAAATGGAACCTCTTACATACACCTCCCTGGACAAAAGAAGGGTATTTTCAGTAACATTCAAGCGTTGTAGAATTTCTGTTAACTCCTAGTTCTTCATGGCAATAGCTTTCCTCATGCTTTTTTAACCTGTCTTCAGAGAGAAATGCATGTGATAATTAAGAATAGAATATAATTTACTTTTTTATTCAATATGTTGAACATTTAATAGCTTTCTGTTGTTGAGATAACGCTTCTGACAAGATTTTAAAAAGTTATTTGTTTAAAGTATTTTTTTATAGTCTTCTGAAATTCTGAGTTGGTTTTTAAAAATAAGGGCAGAGGGCAGTCAGGAGCACAAAGTCAGATTTTGACATGGTAGTGTTAGAATGGAGGATAGTCAGGAACTCAGATATCTGTCATCATTCCTTAGAATTTACTTTATCTCAGTTATCCATGCATGATGTCTTGTACTACATTATTTTTATTTAAATCTGCTTCTCTTAGGTTATGTCAGATTGTGTGGTCTAGACCCCTTGTGTTGCTAGATGTATGAGGTTTTTAGGATCATTCTGCCTTAGAAAATATGTTAGTAGACGTGGTGTGCAGTGAGCAGCAGAACAGTGTTTGTTATCCATCCTGCAGGAAACTGAGAGTATCTGATTAAGCTGACTAGCAAGTATCAAGTAACTTGGCACATCTCCTCTTGCATTTCGTTCATTCAGTTGTAGTGTGGGTAATAGAAAGCTATGCTGTGCCATTTTTCTCGTGTGATGCCATATTGATTTTTTCAATGGAGGTGGAGTAGTGTTGCACCTATTTATATGTTGTAAATAATTTACAATGCAGTGTCAGCTTGGGAAATTGATTATGTCTATTTGTGTTGGATTTTAGTTATATCTCTTTATCTCTTTCTGTGAGGGAGTTTTGTGTATATTTTGTCTTGTGACAGGAGATGGTTATCTTTTCTTATGCTCCATGTAAATTACTATTAAATATTAATTAAATTTTAGTAATATTTTCAGGATTAAAGAGTGATTTTTTTTTTTTTTAATGAAAATTACTAATTGCAATTCTTACACGGACATTAATAGAAGTTTTTCCTGAGTAAAGCAGTATAACTGAGCCTTTGAATCCTGAAGAAAGTCACAGTAAAATACTGTTATGGGGAGTATCTAACTATACAGCCGTAATAATAGTAATTGTATAGTGTTTTAATTTTATTTCAATAAATACATTATGGAGTCATGTTTTGCTCTCTGGAGTTGCACTTTGGCGCAGAGCTCGCTGGCAAGGGCAGCCCAGGGCTCTGTGCTGATAGCAACTCCCCCAGGTCTGCCAGCTGTATTCAGTACTTCTGGACATGGGGCCTGTTAGTCTGAGCTCTTTTCTTCAGTTGCCTTAGAGTAAATAGCTCTATGATGAAATAATTTCACTGTCCTTCTCTAAAGTTCCATCAGATGTCAGTTGTTCCTCATTCTCACTTCTCTGGGTTGCTGGTGAGCCATTTTTTTTCTCCTCTGAAAGCACCAATAAAGGAAATAGTAAGTTTATTTCGGCTGTGTTTCAGAATGTTTTTGAAATGGATGTTTATGATTAGCAAATCTTAATGGCACGGTCATGGCTTTCTTATTTTGTAGTTTGTTTGGCTTGACAAATCATATTAATTTACAGAGGAGATTATCGTAGCTGGCAGTTAAATGATCTCAGAGTTACAGCAGTTGGAATTACTCTCACGACTTTTTTAGGAATTCTTCCCCTTTCGGTGTGAGATACTACAAAAGAGCTTGGATTTTGACTGTATTTGGACTACCGAGCCCCACCAGTGATGTTGTCACTTGCTGCGGCCAGAAGAGCTGTGGTTTGGGCCAAATTTCAGATGAAGTGTTTTCACCTCCTTGTGGTGTCTAGTTCCTGGATGCGGCAATACCGTTCCCACTTCTGTCAGTATATTCCAGGCTGGAGAATTATTTCTGCTGAGAACAGAAATCACTTGTGAAAGAATATTTACGTGGGGTTGTTTGTTTGTTTTTCATGTTAAACTTTTTAGTTGCAAAAAGTGCGTAGGGAATTATGTTTCGTAGAGCACAGCTGGCATCAAGTGAGGCAGTTTCTGTGTTCACCATTCAAAGCCTTTTCATAGCTAGCACTTTTCTCCTTAAGGGCACCTATCTCTGGGTGGCTTTACAACTGTTTGTTTTGCCATATTTTCTCTGGTTCTATCTGCTGGGACTTCTTTCTTCACTAAAATAATAAATACTGAGTTCCTTGCATATGACTTCACCTGTCAATGGATGTCCACATGGCCATGATTTTTGGTTAGCTTTTGTACATGACATGTGATTTGGGCAGCAGAGCCAGGTTCAGCAGATCTATATTAAGCAGTAGCATACATATTTCTTAAATAAAGCATAGAATGGATAGATGTGAAAATCAACAGTTTCCAAAAGATTTATTTGAAAACTTTTAAAACATCTACTGAAAATGGCAGTGAGGTGGCACCCTGATGTGGGGGCAGTAGTTACAGTTATGCTGACCAGCTTTTATCTGTGCTTACACAAAGTCCTGCTAGCCTTTAATCTATTAAAATATTAGATGGTTATGTAAGAAACCACCTCTCCCTTCCTACATTGGATATTTATTTGAGGTCATTTGAGCTGTTGGAGCCAACAATGCTAAGACTGAAATGTCTGGTATTTTGGTTGCAGGGTATTTTCAAGAAAAGGGCCTTGTCTCTGCAGTTTGCTTGCTGAGTGTGGGAGCCTGAGCTTAGTGCAAATCCTGCAAGAAATATGCCCCGATCTTTTTATAAAATTTAAAAATCAGACATTAATTATTTTTTCAATTGCTATATTGGTCTTGAATCATATAATTTATCATGCGATTTACTATATGGAAATAATTGAGAAAGCAAAAGTAGCAACATATAGGTGGAAAAGGAGAAGAATGTATATAAAAGTGTACAGTACTTACATGGAGGCTGACTGTGAGGGAACAGAGAGCAGATAAAAAATGTTTTCATTAAGCCACTGACTGTAGCAACTCTGAACTTTTTGATCTCTGGTGTGTTCCTTAGACAGCATAGCACTTAATGTGACAGCGTCATACCAGTTGAATTGGTAAGACAATGTTGGATGAAGCAGACCGTTTCTTTTCCTTTTTTTTTTCCCCCAGCAATGCCGTTCTTGCTGTAAAGCTTTTGCTGATGAAAGAGCAGGAGCTTTTGGGAGATGTGTAGCAGCAATGTTTATGTGGAACCCGTAATGGGTTCAGGATGAAACTTAAGGCAAGTAATAAGCAAATCACAGAAGTGCTGGGTGAACAAATAGTAAAGACAATTTACTTTCCTTACTTGAAAAGGTTTTCTTAATTTGAAAAACATGTATTTCAGTTCAGGTTAGTGTTATTTTTTTCCTTCTGCCAGTGTTTTAAAGGAGAAATCTGTCCAGATAAGATTATTATTTGGAAGAAAATAAAACTGGGAGTTCACCTTGACAGCACTCCCCTCCAGCCCTCAGCCTCATCTTCCTCCTTCTGCATCATTGTCAGCCTCTCTGGTCGGCCAGGCCAGTGGCTGATCCCCAGGGCTGTGTGATCCCCAGCAACACCAGCGGAGAAAGAGCAATAATGTGCTGCTGGGGCAGAGAGCAGCCCGCCAGTAGCTTAAGCAAACCCAGAAATTGCACCTTCAGTTTAATGGTTTAACCTGCCCTGTTGAAAACACTTGTGTCGTTGTGATTAAAACAATGGCATCTACAGTAGCTAAGCAATTTCACTTTTGTGATATGCTCCTGTATAGAATTATTTTTTATTTTCATCCTACATGGATGCCAAAACTATTTTTCATTTTTTTCATTTTTCTTGTTGGATAAGATAGTAAAACTTAGAACAGATACTGCCATAGATACCACGATTGCTAGACAAAGTTATTTTGTTACTAGATTTCTAGGCTCAGCACAAGCGATTTACCTGGACACACTCCTGTGGGCCTTGTTCAAAATGTGGGACACAGATCCTGCCCCAGGTTGTTCAGTTTGCTGGTACGGTAGCAGAAGGGAGCCTGAAGTGATGCTGGACTGTGGGGAGCTTTCACCAGTTTACACATCTCTTACTCCCTGCCAAACGTGCTGACTTTTGAGATCTTCGTAATGTTATCTATCTTGTTTTTTCTTGGCCATCCTTTTTGAAGAAGAAAGTTCCCAAAAGTGAGTACAAGATAGTCCTGTAAATTGAGAAGGAGGCTGCAGATCCAAGTCTGTAACAAGCCCTGTGTCAGAATAGTTTAAGAACAAAACTACTGCTACAAAATTAATACAGTTAAGTGTCTTAGAAATCCAGAGTAAATATGGATATATAAAGCAATGCTACATGCAACAACACAGAATTTAATGAAATGTACTGGATATAATACATGCAGCTGAGGATAGACTGTAGCCCCCATATGTTGTAGTATAAAATTAGAGATTGGAAGATCATTTATCAGATTTGCTGATTGGGTTGAGAGGATTCAAGTGTCTTTGTAAAATGCATATATTTTCTGCAGCTGAAGCAGTGGTGCCGTGTGCTTCAGAAGTCATTTATCAGCAGGCTGGAAAAAACCCAACTGTAGTAAATCAGATTTTTTTTATTTTTCTTTTTCTGGCCTTTGTGATTTAACACTTTGTGAAGTGTAGTTTGCCTTAGCTATGCTGCCAGGCATTCCTCCTCTTAACTGAAGTTACACCTACAAAAAGAAGTTTGTGCTGATACGTCTGTGTCTACAATGGGGCTTTTTTGTTTAAAGATGTCATAGAAATATCATTCCCTTCCCCTGCCTTGCATCTGAGTTTTTAGTTTTTTTGTCTAAAAATAGTTCACAGGCGCTCTCAGAGTGAAACTGCCTAGTGCTTTTTTCATTACACTGATTTTCATGTATTTTCAGTTGGTTGTGAAAGATTTTTGGCCTCTAGCATTTCTCTGTGGTTAGCTCTTTGCAGTTTTCATCATCGTGCTATGAAACATTTTTTTATTTATGGAGATAAATTGCCAAATTTTTAAAAATACTTATTTAATTTTGCATGAACAGTACAGTCCATGCCCTGGATTTTTCAATTGGAGGTCTGTGTATCAACTTGATTTCAGTCATAAGTGTATGGTGTTTGCTGATTGCAGCCTTGTCTCAAGCGAATATTTGTCTTGACACAAACTCATTTCAAAACTTGGAATGATTTAATAAACTTCAAGATGAATAACAGTCTGCAATCTATAGAAACCAAGTCCTTATGTACAGATATTAGCAGAACCATGTGCAAGATATCATAGCGGTTTTTTATTTAGTCAATGTGACAAGTTGCAGAATCTCAGAATTCTATTAAAAAATAAATCCTAAAAATATTCTGGGGTTGAGCATGGCAATGCAGGATTTGAATAACTTGTCGATAGTTCCTAATATGGCATTCGGCTTTTAATTGTCGTATGAAAATGCATGTATCTTTTATTTTTGGGATTAGGCTGCTGCTTATTGCTACATCCATGATAGCAACATTAATGTTAAAGTCCTTGAAAAACTTCGATTTATCTCTTTTACTCATTTTTCTCTATGAACTCTGCTGAGAGTTTAGTAAGAATGTCTATGTTCATAATCTACAGTGAGCAGTGTTGATGACTCAAACACTGTTGAATGCATATTCCATACAATGGCAATGACTATTTTATTGGTAAGGAACGTGAGGTTTACTTAGGACCTCTCCTGAGAGGTAACCACACAGGTAGCACCATCATGCTTATTTTACTGGATCTGTCTCTAAATGAGCAGTTCAGAATGCTAGGTGACAGCCAATTTAAATTAATCTGTGAAACTAAATGTAGAAAGAGACTGGTATTCACCAGGAGCACATACCATAACAGGGGGAAAAAGTACACTTCCAGGACCAACTCTTGCAATTGAGACGCTCCATGCTGGATGCGGCTACGTTGAAAAACAGCACATGTATTTGCAGCACGAAATTATTGCTGTCACTCAGGATTGACATCTAGCATCTGACTTGTACAGGATCGGTAGATAACGCTTACTCATTTTATAGGTAAAGGTGTTATTTGGAAAGCAGGTGTTTTGGGAGGGGAGTCTTCTAGTGCAATAGGTTGTCTTATTTTTTTTAAAAAAATATCTCCTGTGAAATTAGGTTGCTAAGAATGTTTCGCTTAGGATGTTTAATTCCTATTTGAACTGTGGACAATACGTGATAAAGACAGTAACTCGTAAGAATAATCATATGGACAGAGACCCTAGAAGAAAATGTACCACAACAGGACCAAACATAGAAAATACATAGTGAGTAGTGGTAGTTCAGTAATGAAACTGTATGATAACTTGAATGTCTGAAAATGCTAGATGCAAGAAATGCAGTCAGACATCTGTGTTTACTCAAAAAGGAGCATAGACTTTGAAACTATTTCTATTTTTTTATAGGTTACTTTCATTTCCACTGGACTTTCTTTCAATTTAGGAAGTGATAAATGATTGTATCACTGTTAGTATGTGGAGAAAGAAATGCTTTGCTACCAGGAAATTACATAATCTTAAATTTGGTTTGTTGTGAAAGTGTTAGGAGCGCTAAAAAAACAATTTGTGCTTCAAGATAGCTGATGTGATTTCATGGAAAGGAAAAATCATGACTCATTAACTGATTGGAGTTATTGAAAGATTGAAGAGTTATAACGCAAGCTTGCCTCAATGCTCTCCTTAACGACCAGATAGCACTACTAATATCAGTTCATATTATGCTTAAGATTACATTTTTTTACAGCATTCTAACTTTTGTCATAGCAATTAAATGTCATCTCCTTAAACAGCTCATGTTGGATAGATTTTGTTCTCATACACAAGTAAATGTGTGCTCCTCTCCAACTGTCTCTGGGTGACCCTGCCTGAGCAGGGGGAGTTGGACCAGAGGTCCTTCCCAAAGTCAGCCACTCTGGGATTCTAGTATAGACTACACTGATAATGGATTTTCTTCTGTAAGAATATAGATTCTTACAATATTGGGTACTTAATTCCATTGTCAACCAAGTAATTTACAGGGTAAGAGCAAATTCATCAAAATGCTGGTTTTTTTATAGTGAGGTGAGGGAACAAAGTATTTCCTTTTTAAAACTTCCAAAATATCACTTCTATCTTATTGCATGCTTAAATTTTACAATTTTATACGATGCAAAATATTAGTGATATTTTCTTTTCTGTCATAACTCTTCCACACTTCATCTACTAGCCTGAGGTTTGTAGTAGGTAATACAATGTTTCTAGAATTTCCATCAGCAGTGAAGATTTCAGTCTCAGCCTAACCATTGAAAAATAAGATCATTGTTTATTCTAGTTCTGTTACTTTCACACAGAAGTTACTGAGACAATCCGACCTCAAACTAAGTTGTAGTTAATGAATGAGCATGCATTGTTTTAATGCAAAGTTTTTGTACTGTGAAGGCTTTGCTGTTCGGAGAAAAGTTTGTGAATTCCCAGCATACCAAATTTCCTTGTTTGGATATAAGGCATCTGGCCCCTTTCCTCAGCTTGAGAAGGACTCCTGGTAATATCTACCGTTCTTTCAAGTTGGGTTTGGTAGATTCTTTTGATGTGAAGCTTAGGAAAAATCTAAGTAAAATGGTCATTGACTTATCCAGAGCTTGAAGCCTCCTTTCAACACATCCGTCATTGGCCTAGTGCAAGACTCTGTCTCTCTTTACAAGCTTTTTTTGGTTTTTCTCTCCTAGCCCTTTAAAGGGAATACCTGGCCATTTCCCAGCTAGGTCTGATAGGAACAGGTCACAGGTCCTTGGCCCATCCTATTAAACATTGCTATCTGCTGAGTCATAGCTATGCGATGTTGATGTTTTTTAGCTTGAGAGATGCAGGCTAAGCTGTATGTACTCTTTTTTTCTTTCTCAAAAAAGTGATAATTTCCAGTTTCTGAAAATGCTACTAAGTCTTTCTATGTGATGCAAACCATTTTTTAAGCTCTTATTTTACATATTCATTCACTTAGAATCTATGAATGTTAACAGGTTTTACAAACTGTAAAAGAGCACATTATTTATCTAATTATCCTTCAAATTGTAAGCAGAACACCAGGCTTAAATATTTGTAGACTAGTCATGCTGTGTGTAGGGGGTGTTAAACATGTTCTCTCTCTGTAGCTTCGCTCTTGCAGCTGACAGAGCTACTTATTTCAGGTCAGACCTTGGCATCTGGTATCATTAACCTTCTTTCCTACTATGGGCTCTTCTGTTGGTAATTTAATCTTCACCTCTTCTGCCTTCTTTTTTTTGGGGAGATCAGCTGGAAGCAAGAGGGGTAGATATATCCATCTGTAAGTGTGGTAGGCTGTAGTACTTTCAGTGTTGCCTGTGCCTTTTTTTCCTCAAGCATTTCTTGTGATTTTAGCTTAGAGGTAATTGTGGGCAGTCCTGCACGCTGAAGAGGAGGAGACCAGTTATCCAAGCAATTTTTTGAGGAGATTAGGGAAAAAGCCTCACTCAGTTTGGTTCAGCTGCACTCTGTACAGCAGTTCTTGTAGCTCTCCCTTACCACTGCCAGCCACGCTGTTGTGTTCACTGTGAGTGCTCAGGGTTTTCAGAAGAGGGATGCTGGGCTGAGAAATGCTTTGCCTTTTAAAATCAGCCAGGGTTGCCCAGGACCTTGCAGAACAAACCAGGGAAGGAAGGGGGCACCCTATTTCAAGTACAGTCAACAGTTAACTTTGCTACTGCTTGTTCCATTGCTTCATTGCAAAAAGCTACTAAAAACATGGGATGGGGTGAGACTAAACAGGAAGAAATCAAGGGCTCTAAGGAAACAACATGTTAGGTTGGGTAGCACAACGTCCTGCAGAAACACACAAAGTAGCTCTCACAAGACCAGTGTGAGAAGGCAGGCGGTGTGGATCTCTCAGTGTGCAGCTCCTGTGTACCAAACTAAAAAGACCATTCTGCTTCTGGCATCAGCTAGTGCCACTAGATACCTGTACGAATGTCTGTACAGTGCTGGTAAATTGGCTGTGAAAACCTCCAAGGAGAGATGGATGCTTAGATTTCTTCCTCCTCTGGAGAAGATGATATGGCTATATAGGCCAAGAAATAGGAAACATCATTCCTCATTTCCTCCCTCCTTTCCAAAGTACGATGTCCATTGTCTACCTTCAGACTGAAATTATCATGGCCTCCAATCAACAAATCCTCTATGGTAGGCTGAATTCTCTTTGCTTTTCCAGACAAGAGCAACCACTGAGATCTACAAATCATTAACACTGCACCATAGATCTTGCTGCAGGGTAGGAAGCATGTAAAAATGCGTGCAGAGCAATTTGCACTGCCACTTGACTTTAAGAGGTTGCAGTAATTATTTTTTTTTTCTCTAACATCTTCAGAGGATTTCTTAATCAGCTGAATAACTCCATTCCATTGTAGATAATCACATTTAGGATAAGAATTTAATATCTCATTGACTTCAGAGACTCCAATAACTAGACCTGTTGTCTTTGTTCCATTTCTGGGAGCAAACTAGAAGGACCACATGAATTATGGAGCTGCTCATAAAATGTCTAAATAAAGACAGGTGTCGATGTTCAAAGACGTATATGAAGTTCCTTTAAAAGTGCTTAAGTTCGCATCCTCTTCTCTTGATGGTGGCCACACTTGAACAAAAGAGCACCACAATTGGATTTTAGGACACAGCACAGCAAAATGGCCTTGAGAGTTTATGTAAAAATGCCTGAAATGTGGATATAATTCTTGAATGACTTGAAGAAAACTTAAATTTCTGACATTGGTTTAGGTACATCCTAGCTTTAAATTTTAAACAAAGACCACGTCACAAGCCACAGAAGAAACAGACAGATGATCAGACTTGTCCATATTCTGCCATTAATGCCCAAAGAGAAAGTTTTCTCCTTTTTTGTGGATTACTTATCTGAAATATGCCAGACCCTGGTTAGTTTCCTTATAGAGGCAGTCAATTTACTAGTGTGATTCCGAATAAGGAAAGCACTGAAGATTTCTGGGACATTCATGGTGGACAATAAGACCGTATTTGCATGCATGCAGGGAGGTTTCATTCCCTAGAGTGAATTCCAGGAGTAGAAACCTGTTAGAAAAATGGGGGTGGGAGGGCTCGTGTGTGTTATGTTCTACATTTAGCTACAGAAAGGAAAGGAGAATGAGGTGTACATCTAAGAGAAGGAATGACAAGGAATGCTGAGACTTCAAAAGTGATCGTTTTCTTTTGAGTTATTTGTACATTTTCAGTGTAGCTGTGATAGGGAGCTTGATGCTGGTGCTGGAAGGAGCTCTTCCTAACTGACATTATTTAACTTTGATACATGAGCAGATTTAGCATCCACAGAATGTGGAGAAATGCTCAATGAAAGGGCACTTGGTATGAGAAACATCACTATATTCACGAGACTCTAAAACAAGTAGACTGAATGATTGTAACGTCCATGTGAGGAGGAGTAGATGAACTGAAGGTATCAATTACTGACACATCAGTATCTGCTACAGAGATGTTACCTGGCTGGCACAACTACTGAAAATGTATATAAGAAGAATCAGGTTGAAAAAGCAGGCTGGGACAACAGAGGCTGGACTTGGTCGTTTTCTGGCAGCAATGTTAGAAACGCTCTGCATGTTTCTCAGTAACTAAGTAAGTGATGCTAACAACCTGGTTTGAGCAGCGTGGGGCAGAGGGACACTAGAAAGTATCATGCAGTCGCACGATTAGCAGACAGCAGATGCAATGCCTTTTTCCCTTTGTGAAAGAACTAGAGTTCCATGTTTTTCTCATCTGTGTTCCCCATCTCTCAGACAGTGAGAGCAGTGTGTTTGCTTGTTCTTTGGTCATCTCCTAAGGTAAAGAAAGAGTCTGAATGCAAGACCTGTATCTAGTGTAAGACCTGAGTGAATCACACAGATTGACTTCAGTCTTTCTGAATCACAGGTAACCATGCATTAGATGTTGAGCTCAGAAGTGTCTGGAGGAACATCTCAATGCCTCTACAGTGCAGAAGCCACCTAAATCTTTTTAGTACCCTATACATTTCTTTACTTGCTTTGTACATAAAAAGGCAGGTTACTGTAGTGTATCTGTCGTCTGGATCCACTCCGTTGTGTTCTGTTTTATTGAGTCTATACTGGTACAGGCGTGGGAAGATCCTTTGGAGTATTAGATAATTTAAGTAAAATTTTAGCTTGCTGAATTAGTCAGGTTCAGGCTTTCTCCCCTTGCTCTACTCACCTTCCTTCACAGCATTCACTGGTGCTGTGGCTGTTGTTCTTTGTCACTCCATATGGGTCTGCATGGAAAGATGCTTAGTACTGATTAAAGCAGCTTAATTTACTGTGCAACATTCAGGCTTTGCTAGGGTTATTTTTATTTTCCAGGAACCAGGAAAATTCACTGATTGCTCCAAGACCTATTTGGTTCATAAAACAAATATCCAAGTTGATCAGGGCAAGTGTATAACTGTATCGGAAGTGCTGAATGTTCTCTTCCACAAGATAAAGCCTTCCAAAGCCTAGATGTTGACCTGAATTTTCTCAGGACTTTATTAGGCTGTAGAATTCTGCTTAGGAAAATAAGAAGAAAAATTGTTGCGTGCACAATTTCCATTATTATATGTTACTGCTTTTAAGTCTGTTGTTCTTGTTGCTGCTGATTTCTTTTTTGTTGTTGTTGTATTTTCAGAAAAGTTAAAATGCACAGAAATTTTCCAAAGTTGAAAGCAGACATAATTTCATTAGCTTGACCTCTTTCAAATCAATGGAAGACTGGCCTTTGACTTCGTTAGGGCTGGGAGTTCACCAATAATTCCTGTAAATAAGAATACAGAATACTGTTGGAAACCCTAGCAGAAAAGTATCCTGAGTGGGCATATCCATTTTGATATTTCTGTTTCTCTTTCAAATCAATATTTTTTTAAATGCCCTTTAAATTTTTTACAGCAATAACATTGACTTTCACACACACACAAAAATTTCTAAACCTGTATATCAAAAGAGGCAGCTAATCTATATCTGTTCAGTAAATGAAAGCAGAGGTATGCTGAATTATACAAAATATTAGGTAGATCCCTGTTCTGTGTTAAAATAATTTGCAGCTTTGCTTTCAGCAGTACATTTTCTGAGTGGGTCGAGCTCTCCCTTAGTAATTAATAACTCTTAAGCTGTCTGAATAGTTTCCTTTGAGTTGCATCATATAATGTGTCGTATGAAAACAACTTGAGGCCTAATGTAACATGAAACTGTATAGTGCATCTTAATGTGATTTGAGGAAGATGGATGGGAAGGAAATTATTTCTTATTCTGGGTTACAAACAGCTGTTCTTAACTTTTATTTGAAAAGCATTTAAAATACCATTTCTAGGCAGAGATTGGTAAATTGTTCTACTTATTTCCCCTTCTCCCGTTATACCAGTAAAGTTAGACAAAAATCAAGAACATAGTAATTTGATGTAGAAATATTGAGAATAATGGGGAGATTTTCTGTTTAGTTTTTTGTTTTTTTTTTTTTTTAATTTGGTCACCTGAGCTTTACTTTTTTATTTATAACAGTTCTTAGTTTAAATCCCTTAGTAAACAGGTAAAGGTTAAGATTTCAGTGTCTCCATCAACATAGTACTAAATAAATCATTACCCACCATAGGAAAGTTGTTTGAACCAACTCCTTGAGTTCTGGTCACCAAATTATTGTAACGTTGTCATGTTACAAGTGACATATACCAGGTAATGGTATATGTCAGCTGGAGAAGATATGTCTTGCCATAAACTCTAAACATCTCTCACTTCACTCTCAGGAAATGTAAGCTGGCTCATCTTTCTCTTCTTGGAAGATATTCAGCAAGCTGGAGGCTTCATTGATACTTGTAAATACGGAAGTTTATCATATGCTGTAGTGTATTCTCATTCGATATGGAACAATTAGAGTTCATAAGATTTAAAAATAGATGCTGCTTTTCCATTAGTGCTTTTTTTAAAAATAAAAACAAAAGGTAAATAAAGGATTGCCTTACTAAATTTGATATGGGTAACTCAATGCTGCTTTACAAAGATAGAACTAAAACTGTTTATAGCACAGTGAATACACAGTTAATTCATTCATAATTACTTCTTTTAGCATGGTAGTGCTAGCAGAACCAGGTGGTATCTGCATTTCAGATTTTTTTCAGAACTTTAGAGGAAACAAGTGAATGAGCAAATATTTTGTCAAAAATCAGTCTATACTTGATCAACGTACCAACAGTGGAAGCTATGCACAAATACAGTTGTAAAGTTCATGCAAAATTCCTGTGACTGTTCTCTTAGTAACCTCATAATGTACAGTCTGAGCTGTGCTTCAGCCACAGCACCTATTTTTAGGAGAAATTATGGCTACATTTAATCCAGCAAAAAAAGAGGAGAATGCAAGAAAAGCCTTTGCAACTCTGAGTATACTTATGCTTTGGTAGAGTGGCACATAGTTGTTGCAGGATTGTCAGCATGTATTTATTAACTTTCTTGATGCATCTGCCTCATGCTTTAACCTGTGGAACATTAAGAGATACCTGAATGTCTGGATTTGCAACATACACAGGTATGATATAAAACCTTGGATTTTTAAGGATTTTCCTGCTTGTTGTCTTTGGTCTCTGCCTGCCAGCTGGGGCCTCTGTAATTTAGAGCGCACCTCAACCCAGTAGGCTGGGGTGGTGCAAATTCAAGTCTGTGAATTCAGTTCATGTGCTTCAATTCCTGCTATTGTTTTCACCAGTTTCCACCAAGGATGTGCTTCTCTTTGAGAACACAGTGCTCCATTCATCAACGTTCATTTTTTATTATATACTATTGACAATATGGACAGAGGGAGAAAGTCAAACTGTCTGAATTCCACCTAAAATATAACGTGGTCAGACTTTGGGTGCCTAAGTCTTGAAGAATGATTCAAGTTGCCTGCTCTCAAGCACCACCTAACCCCTGGTGGCACCTAAAATGAATCATTTTGGACAACAGGTTTCCCACACCATCTGGGCATGAGTTTCAGGGAAGCTCAGAAGTACCGTGGCTTAACCAGCCAGGCATGTAACTCCCACCCAAGTTTCATTGTGACTCAAAGATGTGTGTAGAGATACCTGAATTCTGCCTGTGTCCCCAGAGGTGCCTAAGCCATTGACTGTGCTTAGATTGCATGCAATAAGCCTGGACAACATTGAATTTAACACAAACCACAGCAGTCATGAGCACTGAAGTGTAGAAGAGGGAGAGAGGACCTTTTAAATAGCCTTAAAGGTTAGAGCAGTCACCCAGGAAGGATATCTGGTTTGGATTGTCCTAAGCTAAGGAAGCTCAGCAGAAATGGGTGAACTTGACTGCTGTCCCACTGTTAAGGAAATTTTCTGGGAGAGGAAAATCTCAGATTCATGTTTTTGCTCTTATATCTGATTATATATTTGGGTTCAGACACTTTTGTACAAAAATCCTCAGCATCCTCTGGTCCAGAGACCAGATGGCAAGGATACTCTCATTCGCGTATCTGTTTTAACTTGTAAGTTCTTTCTTGTCGTCTTTATAGATGAATGTGCACACTTATTAATTGCTACCCCTATTTCTGTAATGGTAGGGCTTTCTTAAGACTGTCTCTTACTACTTTTGGCTGAGACACCATGATGTACTACCCTGAGTTAATGTCCTCTATATTTGTGCTTTACATCTGTAGACTTTGAGGTGAGCTTGATACAGGTTTCCGTCATATTTATTCTCTCTCCTTTTCCTGTTGTTCTTTCCCTTTACTCAGTGAGGAAGTACTTGTTGAGCTGCTGATATATGGAACAACTCGCTTTTGTATTTTTCATTGACATGCTGCTTCTTTACTGTTTTTACCCTGCACATGACATCTCCTTAGTTTTCTCATTAGTTTTTAAATATTGGTAGGTGCAACCAGGGGAAACAGTATATTAAACATTCAAAGAACATCTGAATTTCAAATTCAGTATTCTGGAAAATTTTGTTTGGCTTTTGTCATGTTCTGATATGAGGTTTTATGTTCACGTTTTTGTTTTGGCTTTCCCCATTCCCTTTACCCTACTCGCCTGTCAGATGCCAGCATATATTTGTTGCTTAAAACACATACATACTTTGCCTATGCCTGAGGAGCTTTTAAGTAAGCTTTACAGACTAGAAGGTACCATGGTAGTAATGACTACATTTTTCTATAGTATCTTATTTATCATCCATACCTAAGTCACTTGAATGCTAGATGCATTCTTTTTGTTCTATTAAGTTCACTGGAAGCCATTCAGGGAGCAAGGGCATACGGGAAATTGTGGATAGTAGTAGACAATATGCTAGTTTTCTGAGCATTTTGTCCCTTAATTTTTTCCTCGTTGCCTTCACCATCTGTCTGGAAGGGTTGAGTATTAAGTGCATATTTTAAAGCATCTGTTAATGACTTTTTGGTCACCAAGAAATGTTCATATATTTACACAATGAGAACTGTTCTCAGAATAAAGACATTGCTTCTGTGATGTCCTTGGTATACAGTAGTTGTATACCGACCTCGTGTCATTTGTTGGTCAGACACTGTAACAAGTTTCCCAGAGGGTTGTGGAATAATCTTCATTCTTAGAGACTTCAAAAACTCAGCTGGACAGGACTTAAGAGTAACTTGATGTAATTTTCAGGTTGGCCCTGCTTCTAGCAGGGGGTTTGATTCATTGGCCTCCAGAAGTGCCTTCCTACCTAAATGATTTTGTGAGTCTAACTAAATTTATTACTGGTCCAATTCCATTTAAATCTTACCTCTTTAGTTGACTTACTGAAATTAGTGTCATGGCCTTAGGAATTAACTTGACCTTGTCTGCTTTTCTCATTTATCCCAATACAGTTTTCTCTCTCAGTTCAGAGGTAAGAGAAGTTAGAGTGAACTCTTGGTCTTTTTGTAATGCTGGCCCATACCTTAACTCTTGTCTTGTTTCCCAAATACCTTGATTAACCAGTTAAGGAAGATAATTTTATATCATGTGCACTCACAATCGATTTTTTTTTTAAGAAAATTCTGAAAGAAACACTTAAACTTTTAGAAGGCTAATACTGTCATTCATTTAGATAGCTCTTGAAGTATCAGGGAGGCTTACAGGAATAAGCGATGAGGATTACAAGAAAAAATAAATAAATAAAAAAATGTGCTCCATATTTGCTAGAATGCCTACCATGTCCAGCAATGTCTTGTTTGTTTTGCAGACTTATCATACCAATCATGGTTTCCCCTTCTTTCATTTGATGGAGACTTCTGATATTTCCCTTCCGCAGTTGTCTGCCCTTTACCCATTAATATAAACTCCCCCGTGTCTCCCAATATGGAACTTGCTGGGAAAGTTAATTGACTCTGGAGAGCTAATCAGATGCTCCCACAGCCAGATGTCCTGTCTAGGTTACAGCTGTAAACCTGAGATGCCACGTCCTTAGCTTGCCTGGGGTGCTGTAAACCATAGGGCGATCCCATGTCCAGATAGTTTACTGCTCTGCAGCCACACACTCACAGATTACTGATGCCCAATGAAGGTATTTTCTTTGTAAATCATAAACGTATTCTTTATGCTAGAACTAGAATACAGAGCAGTATGAAATGTAGATCTAAGTGCTGCGAAGCCTATTCACTTTTGCCTTGCCTTTTGTCACTGAAACGTCTGTATCTGTACAACAGAGCATATGGGTCCTCTAACAGTGTGGGAGAGCAGCCAATTTGGTCCTCGGCTAAAACAGGAATCAGCTGTGGGAAATAAGCCAAAGAAGTGTGATTCCCACAGAAGGGACTTCAATAGGTGTTAGTCCGTAAAGTAGATCTTTGGCAGGATTTAGAGCAGGCTTCTCTACACAGAAGGCGTTTTTCCTGAGATCCTAAGTTAACTGAAGTGCACTGATTTCTGGAAGGGTTGTGGGGTTATTGTCCTGTCAGCTGGTGCTTTCCTCTTTTCCTCTTTTTTTTTTTTTTTTTAACCTTCTTCCTCTGTTGTTGTTTTTGTTGTTGCAGGGGATTTTTGCCTTCATGGCACATTGCTGTGTATTTATAATGCCGTTTGTAGTTTTTTAGGACTAAACTATTTACTTCACATGATCATGAGAAGACAAACGGAGGAAATTTTTCAGCAGCATAGAGCCCTGAGGTTTCCTCCACACTGATCCAGGGAATGCCTTTTGCAATGCGGCTGGTTGGGCCATCCTGACCGTTTTCAGAAAACAACGTTAACACTTTCACTACTTGTGTATTGTGTAGTGTTTGCATCTGTGGTTTTCATTTGTCTTGCCTCTGTCTGAGGAAAGAGATAATTTGAAATGAAGAAACTTCAACAGAAAAAAAATTGATTCCACAATTCTAATTTGTTTAGTACAAAAATAGTATATGTTAAATAGTTGCTGAAGTCTGTAGAGTTGTTACAGATTAATTTAATTTTTTTCTGAAATACAAATTTTTCAAATACTTTGTAGAAGTGGTGTTGTACTGCGTTCTGTGATGTAAGTAGCAAGTCAGACTTTTTTTTAGAGGCAATGACATATCTTAGGCAGGGAAGGAATAAGAAAATCAAACAGCAGCAAGTAATTAATTCAGAAATGCATTCCTTATTTTTGTTCAAGCCTGCTAAAGTCCAGCTGTTCTGATACTCAAGATGTCCAAGTCATTACCCATGGAGGTCGCTGGATGAAACCCCCTGCTCAAAGCAGGACCAACTTGAAACTTAGGTTATTATGAGCCCTGTCCAGCTGTGGTTTGAAAGTCTCCAAAGATGGGGATTATCCCACAAACCCTTTGGGAAACTTGTTCCAGTATCCCAAGCAGTAAATTGGGAAAAGCAGTATTTTAAAACACATTTATGTGTGCCATTCACTTTGCAGCAGTCTTTTAAGTCTTTTAAGACTCCTTTTTATAGTAATCACAGATTTTTTTTTTTAAAGTTAAAACTAAAAGTTAGTTAGCAAAATCTTCAGTCATTTATTCTTATAAATAGACCGAATGTACTTTTGAGAAGACACATTTCTAAGTGCTGAAGCCCTTGAATTCGTGTGAGTGAGCATTTGGCTTCCTGTTTTCACTAGGTTTTATTTCTGTTCATTCCTTTTAAGCAGTGTTTGTGTGTATAAGAATAAAAAGAAATCTTTTTTTCCTCTCTCCTATTGTAGGCAAGTATTTCCAAATGGGCTTCCTGAAGAATACTCTCTAGTTGCTACGTTCCGTGTACGGCGAAACACCAAGAAAGAACGTTGGTATATATGGCAAGTTTTAAATCAATATGACACACCTGAGGTTAGAGTCATCTTTGATACTTTTTTTCTAAAGTTTCTTTTTTTTCCTTTTATAATATGGCAAATGTAATTTAGTGGATGCTTCACCACTGGTTTTAGCTACAGTTTATATGCAACAGACAGGCTGCTCTGAAATAATTTGTGATTTATCATAGTAATGACAGAAATTTGACAAAATTCATTAAGACTGCAAACTAGGATAAGAAGGAATGTTATGATTTCTACCCAATATGTATTTACAAAGTTACATGAAAGAATTCTTCGTAACATAATACTTGCCCAGTCTATGTAGTCCAAATATTTTTATTATATATATATAGTTTATATGTGTTTTTAATTCTTATACTCTAACTTTTAAATGAGCTCTTATTTTGTTTCTCTTTCAGATCTCTGTCCTTCTGGATGGTGCAAAAAAAGTTGTGGAGTATATGACCAAATCTGCTCAGGGAAATATACTGCACTACACATTTAAGAGTAGAGAAATTTATCCATTATTTGATCGGCAGTGGCATAAGCTTGGTATTAGCGTGCAGTTGGGGATCATTTCCCTCTATTTGGATTGTAATTTAATTGAGAGAAAGCAGACTGATGAAAAATTCACCATTGACTTGCAGGGAAGGACTCTGATTGCTTCTCGTGCTGCAGATGATAAGCCTGTAGATGTGAGTAGTATGGAAGGAAAACCAGATAACTTGAAATCGTGTTTTAGCCACGTTTTTACTAACACTATCCTAAAGAATTACGTAGATAAAATGTTAAAAACTGGTTATTACTTTTGAGTGTGCACTCTTAATTTGAAGTCTTTAAGTCTTTTTCTCTAAATATTCACTGCTGTAGCATTTGTTAAGGCAAAACATCTGTTACCAAAGTAACTACAAAAACTTGGTCCTGGTTTCAGGAGTGTGTTTTTCTGTATTCACTTTGGAATAGGAGCAATGTATTTACCACAGACACGTTATTACTACATTTAGAGATAACTTACAGCAGTGTTTTTCTTTTATGAGATTTATTTGTAAGTTTGTATCAGTCATCTGCTACAGTTTGTCTCTTTGTGACAAAGGGGAGACAAAAACATTAAGGATTAGCTTTGTATCAAGATTGTACCCCGTTCCAGGGCAACTCGACTATGCAGAAGCGGGGCAGCGCATTGTTCGTAGTTGTTGCTCCCTCTTCCGAAGCGGGGGGATTAGGGAGTGAGTGGAGTTGTGTTTCCTGCAGCCTTTGGTGCAAGAATTACCCAAGGCCTCCCCATGATATTCTGGGCTGTGTTCCGTCCCAGAGATGCTCTTTTCTCTTTCCTTCTGCAGGCAGCTCACAGTAATTAGTAAGTAATTAGAAACCTCCAGGAAATGTCAGTTGTTTTAGGTACAATGACAGCCATTTACCAGGTTTAAAGCATCTGGCTTGGAGTTTATAGTGACCATCTGAAAGTTTCAGCTGTATTATGCACATTGCACAGTTCCAGATGGAAATAACACATTGTGACTGCAAGCTGGCATTGTGCAAGGAATCAGTCCTGTGAGGCCCTAAATAGTCTGGACTATTTAGTCTAAATCAGTCTTGACTCAGGGCTCTTACTTTATGAGGCCAAGCTCATGCTTTGTTTTGTCTTCTAAGACCGAGTTCAACTTTATTTGAAATGTATGTACCATCTCCTCCTTTCCAAGCAGCAAACAGGAGAAGGAACAGATTATTTTTACCTTGTGTTGGTTGCATGGCATGGGCTGGATAATTCTGAGTGGAAGGTGTCAGCTGGAATTTCCACATTTGCAGGAAAACATTATGGGCATAAAGCTGATGAAGGCAGCAGAGCAGATCCTGTATCAACAGTCACTCTTCTCAGTACCTAATACAAGGGAGAAAATAAGAGGATGCAAAACAGATGTCGGAAGAAGCATACAAAGGCAAGATTAGCCTGTTAAAATTAGATGCTGTTCACCTCACCAATCCACCCAAAATCTCTGACAAGGAAGCTTTAGCTACAGAATTCATATATTTTGTTCTTCAGATGATTTAGTGGTAAGGTCCAGGCACAAGTCTGTCCAAAGTGATAGAAGATGTATGTGAGAGAGAGTTTATCAAACCTTTACTCAAGTTTATTGTAGGAGAAAGTCACCTCCCTAAAGGGATGATATCTGAAGGGCTAAAATGCCTATGTAGCATAGCAAGAGCAGTACAAAGGGATGCAACATACATGAAGATAAATTAAATCTAAAATGTGATTTACATCAAAGTAGTGGCATAATTTGTTCCTTAAGTGAGGAGCTCTATTATTGGTTTGGATTTGCCTCTTTTTCCAGCATTTCAGAAATAGGCGGTGTTTCAGAGAGAAAGTTTTTTATGCAAAGCTAAGAAAATGCGTGCTGTAACACATTAGTTTTTGCATCTCGTATTAATTTCTTTTGTATTTCTTAATAGATTGAACTTCAACGCTTAACAGTTTATTGTAATCCAAAGCTTGCAACAGAAGATACGTGTTGTGAAATATCTGCAGACCTGGTAAGATATTTGTTATTCGTTAAAATGAAAGTGTTGACACAAAAGAAATTGCTTCATTGTTTCTTACTAGAGAGCTGTAGAGAAATTTCAATAGAAGTGTTAGATTAATCTACCTCCTAAAAATGAATCCTGTGTCTGAAGTCATGGTACGTTGTTTCTTTCTGCCTAACTGAATGACACAGTGGAACATCAGTAAAAGGCACTAGATGCTGCTAGTGCTTTTAAAATGCGTTTCTTAACATTGATTAATATCTAATTAGTAAGTGAGGAATTCTCAGAGAGTAAGGAACAAATCACTGCTATGACCTCAGGATGGCTTCAAATAACAGAGGCCATTTCAATAACAGTTGCATCTAGTGAAGCATTATGGGTGAATAACAAAGCCCATGAAAGAGTCTGCATGACAGTGGAAGAAAAATAGGAAGGTGTGGAGGTTGTTTCCCTCGTTTCAATATGCTAATGTGGAGGAATGGATGTTTCATAAATGGCAAATACTTTCTTCTTTGTAACACACATGCTGAGGTGTATATATTGTTCAACATAAGGGAAAACATTGATTTAGTTTAGACGGTTCACTTTTCCATTTTGTTTTGATAGATAGAATCAGTGTAAACTGGAAGATGCTAGAAATGTAGAAGTGCTTGAAGCTGAGAATGTGATTGTTTTGCTGAATCAAGCTCATTTGAAGGAAACAAACAAACAAAAACCTCAGAAAGGAAATACCTTAAAGTATTGGTCTGCTAGTTATGAACAATCTGTAAGAGAAGGCTTCTCTGAGATAGCGGGCAGTACTGTTACCACCCAAGCTGCTGTCAGCAAAATCCCCAGACTGTGCAGGACTAATTGATTCCATCTACAAGGAGATGGGCGAATAGGGCACCTGGAATCGGTGGATGCAGCTGCCCAAGAATAGAAGATCAGAAGGCTTAGTGGGAGCTGACAACTGATAGGTGCTCAGAAGTGTGGAAGATGTTTGATCTTATTTATAAAGGGAAATTTCAATTTAAACTAGTAATATATTGTTCAAATATATTGCAAAATGTATTCCTGATCATAGCGCTGGCTTTCTCTTGAGTGTGTAAGTTCACAGATAAGTGAAATGAATGGGTTTTTTCCCACTTTGTGCATGGAAATACAATTTATTTAGCAGTTATGACACAGTAGCAGGAAAGTAAAAACAAAAAAAACCTTGATTATGGACATAAAAAGATCAAGGATAGGCTTAATAATAGCATCTTAAACATTCCTTCAGCCATATAGCTAAAAGCACCATCAGTTTCATTTTTATGTCCTATGTTGAAGATGTAAAATATGATGGACTACTTGTTTATGACTTTCGTGTTGAAAACAGTGTTACATTTTCTGATTTATTTTTTTCATTACTTCCTTACCAATTATAAGGGCTACATTTTCAGTGATTTAAGGGAAAGAATTTATCCTTGGATACAAATTTCTACACTAAGTTGTAAATCGTGTGGGAATTTCTTTGACAGAAGGCTCGCAGGACACTTCATTACAACTTAATGAGAGCTGCTGAAATTTATCAGGTTCTGCTGACTTGTCCTGTACTGTGTCTTCAGGTTGGCTCAGTTCTCATGAGTTACAGACAGGTCAATGTTGGCTTCAGGGCTTTTTGTTTGTTTCCAAACTGTACATGCACGAAGTGTTTCACTACAGAAAAAGTGACAGAATTTTCCCTCCCTCACTCTGACATTTTGTATTTCAGGGGAGGGGGTTGAGGATGAGACCACACTGAGAAGTACCCTCTTTTTTTTTTTCTTCTTTTTTTTCTTTTTTT